>VDFB02289144.1:0-111877 GCA_007258455.2 Sequoia sempervirens | reverse complement strand
GGAGAATTCAAATAAGTCGAATATTCCAAGAATATGCCATATTTGAATGAAAATAGGGTAATTTTAAATCAAATAAATTGATTTACATGTGCAACTTGACCAAGGTTGACTTACCCAAGGGTGGAGTCAAAAGCTAGAGGAATGGGGGATTAGTGTTAGGAGCTAATTAATCTAGGATTAATCAAGTTAGATGAAATTAGTTGATTGTGACATTTAATTTAAATGCTCAAATTTATTTAAATCAAATGAGAGGATATTGGAAGATTAGTAATTTAATTAAATAAAGTTGATTTATTTAATCAAAGAGAGTACATTAGGATTTAATTAAATAAAGTTGATTTATTTAATTAAAGAAGGAATTTTGATGAATTAATTAAATAAAGATTATTCAATTAATTAGTCAGTAAAGAAATGATCAAGGAAGAATCAATGTCAGTTAATCAGAATCAAATGCATGATGTTGATCAAGATATTTTGAGTGTCTATAGTGTAGATATTTTGGATAAGCTACATGTGGAAAAATAAAAAATTCAACCTAATTCCTTGTCTATCCAAGGATTCAAAAATGTAGGCAAACAACTACTTGGCATGATCACTTTGCCTCTTCAAGTTGGGAAGGTTACATTGGATACACCAATCCATGTTATTCCTAATGATCTTTCTTATAATCTCATTTTAGGCTGACCATGGATTCATGCAATGAATGACGTGCCTTCTACTCTTCATTGTAAAATGAAATACATTTATGACAAAAAAATGCACATACTTGACATTGATCTTGACCCAAATAGTTGTTTGAAAATTGAGAAAAACAAAGAGAATCATTTAAACACAGTGTCACCAACTACACAAGTGGAACTCGTTCAACAAAATGAAAAACAACAATAGATTGAACAAGTTACAAAACTATTACAAGATGATTGGGGATCCTTGGATTTCAAACATGAATTCATAGGTGAGTACAAGATCATATACTAAGATTGAAATAGGGGAAACAAAAAAGTAGATGACCCTTCGAAAACATCCACGTCAACCACTTTATACAATGAAACAAACTACATAACCACCTTTGACAATGCTTATCACCAACCACCAATTGATCCAAAAGCAATCAAAAGGATTTATGGAAAAGGGTATGAACTTATGAAACAACATGGCTATAGTGGAAAAGGATGTGGTGCTAATAAACAAGGTATCCTCAACCCTATCAATCCTATCATGCAAAAAAAATACTTATGGTCTTGGTAATTGCCCTTTAATAGAAATAACCAAACCTTCACTCAACATCAACACTCTCACACAACATTATTCTAAGCCAACTTTAACTGTAAAGCATCTTGAACTCATAGACACTAGTGGTATTGATTTTTATCCTTTACAAGCCATTAAATAAACACATACACCTTCACTTAATGTCAATGTCATCTTGCAAAACACTAATGAATTAAATTTGTTAGATTTTACACCCTCCTATAAAGGAGAGAACAAAATCTTGCAATCTATAGAGCATTGCGTAGATATGACATCTAATACTAAGAAAGATGTATCTTTGTAGAAAACCATAGAAATATCTTCTCCCATTGATCAAGAAGATATTTTATTGGGACTCCTCGAAGATCACTTGATCTCCCTTCCCCCTAGAACTCGTAAGAAATTTTATTACAAAGCTTCATTCTACGCCTATCACAGAGCTCATGGCCACTCCACTAATAAATGTAAGGCTTTGAGTAGTAAAATCCAACATTTTAAGGAGTTTGGTGTTCTTCCTTATGTTGGGGGCACCTAATTCCTCTAATTGATATTGATTTTCACTCTACCTTGCATCTTATCAACGATTTTGGCTCACTCTTGTCCTGCACTAAGTGGGGGAAAGGGGTTATGCAGCCTTGATCTTGTATGTCACTTGTAGTTGCCTCCTTTGGCTAGTTGTTAACCTTTCATGAACATATAAGAGGAAGCTTGGGACATGGATGATGTGCCTTAAGTTGGCTTGCATATGACATACTCTCCTTTTGATGATGTAGCTTCTCGAAAACATATGACTTAGCATAGAGATTTCTGAGTAAGCTCTCATGTCCTCTTATTCTACTTTAAAGAAATTTCTCACAATATTGGTGTTCACAATCATTTAAAGTGGGGGCATACATCACCACTCACAAATTTCATTGTGTGATTTATTTCTTCTTGTGAAACATCCTCTCCTTGGTGGATTCACTGGGCTTGATTCCCCCAAGAGCGTGATACTTATTCTGACACATTCTCTCTTGGAAACATTAAGCATGAATTTCCCTAAGATGAGACCTTGCACAAATTAAGAAAAATCCCTTTGAATAGTCCTTCCACTACTTCACATTAAAAATGTCTATGAGTGTCAAGCATACAACACAAAGTTTTTCTTACTTCATAGAGCTCAAAAATTATTTTCCTTTGTGGCACCTTATTAAAGTTATAAGAAGGTATAACTTTAATATGGTTGAACGGAAAGCCCATTCCAAGGTACGAATTTCCCCATAGCCACCTATGTGTTTCTGAGTACATACCACCCAAGCGTATGTTTCTCACCTAGCGAACATCCAAGAGTTCCATCACCCCAGAGTGAGTATGCATTTTATTTTTGGACAAATCACCTAGATTCAATCCAAAAAATGTTGGAAAAATGATCAAAGCTTGATCCACCTCATTTTCATTTCTCTTCTTTCCATTGCATGATCATGTATCTTGTTTTTCCACAAATCATTCACCTTGTGCCTATCCTTTTGCACTCATGTCGGCTTGACTTAGGACCTTGGATCCTGGGGGCTTGACTTCCTTCTCAATCTTTGTCATTCTAGACCATCCACATTGGTATGAATTTACCTCTCTTGAATGTCTACTTTAGTGTGAATTTGAAGCAAGTTCATCCTCTCACTAAAGTGGGGGCTAAATGTACCATATAAAAAGGCAACTTGCTTCATTTGGGGAATAACTGATGATAAGTTAGACTTAATGAGGCCTTGATTTGGTGTTGTGAGATGTTTTTCACATCCACACTAGGTCTTGGACCCTTTCAAATGCATTTATTGATGTCTTGTAAAGGTTTTGTAAAAGACTTTCACGCTTTTCTAGACTTAATGAACCCATTTTCCCTTAATTCAACATTATAAAATGTATTTAATTCCATCTTCACATCAGTCTAGAAGGCTTATGAATTAAACTTACCCTTAGTCTAGTGTTGTAATGTGTCCTACACATTCACATTGGCTATTGTGCCTTCCTAGGCTATGTGAACCTCATTCTGATGTTGTAAAGTGTATTTAATCACACTTTCACATTGAATTTTGTGTCCCAAGCCCTAAGTTACCTTTACATAATCATTAATATGCCCCTATTACCCCATGTTCTACATTCTGAGGCATAATTTGATGAAATAACCAACAAAGTCACCATATAAACCTAATTTCCTCATTCCCTAACGACCTAGCTAGAAAATGAGCCCCTCTTGGACTAATTCATAATTTGTGGTGAATGAATCCCTACTAGGTGGTACTAATTTTCCCAAGGTGGCGAACGAGTCTCATTTCAAGGGCCATTTTTGATTTTTGAGTGGGAAAAATTAGGTTTTCAGTTTAATTTTTCTTCATGTTAGCCTTGGGGATCCAATTAATGGGAAAATTAGGAGAATTTCCTATAAAATAAAGTCTCTCAACCTTAATTCACATATTTTAACTCATTCACACATCTCTTATCATTAATTAATCATCTATCTTTTCCTTCAAGTCAAGCAAGTTAGGGTTTAAGTCATCAAGATAGCTTCCAAAGTCATTTAGGGGAAAAATCTTCATCTTTTGCTACAAAAAATCAAGGTCAATCATCATGGAAAGGTATTAATCCCTTCATTTTATGTTCATTCTTCATTATATCTCTTCATTTGGTTTAATTACCTTAAGGGGTTTGACAAAGGTAAACCCCCATCCTCTAACATTCAATATTTCTCTCTCTTGTCTTGTGTGTTTGCAGATTTAGGAATCTTGAAGACTTGGAAATCATTGAAGATCAAGTTGCAAAGTTTTTGAAGACATATTCCTATTGAAAAATAAAAAATATCAACTAAAAGTCACTTTCAAGTTCAAAAATTAGACTTTCAGAGGCGGGCACCTGTCAGGAGCTGAAGTGTAGATCGGAGACTTCAATTTCCACCTTTGGATTTTTAGAAATTCAAAAGTGGACTGATTCACCATGGATGGTGAATGAGTCTCACTACCTAGCCTGAATGGGGTTTTCTATAGTTTTTGATACCCATTTTTCCAAAACGGGCTCTAGAATAGTTTCCCAGATTTGGGACTAATTCGCCTATAATGGCGAATGAGTCTCACCAAGCATAAAAATCAAGATCAACAACATTCTAGAAGTCATTTCCACTCTACATCAAGATCTCAAGTGCACACTTTCAATTTCATTTATTTTTGTTGCAATTAGCATTCATTTCTAGGTGTTTTCTGCATATCCGAATGTCTTTTCAAACAATCTACATTTCCTTAGTTTCCATTCATTAATCAATACATTTTATCAGTTTGTTGCATCTAGATCATTGCATTTAGGTATATTTCCATCATACATACATTAATTTGAGTGAGCCACCTATATTTTTGGTGTGGTATCTATCTCTTTCCTTTAGGTGAAAGACCCTAATTGAGAAAAAAAGTCATAGCATTTCACACCCATAAAATATATGGTTCATAATGGTGGGGACTCAACCATAGGGATCTGTTCAAACCCCAGGTCATGGTGAAATTTCTATGCTATGATTTTTAAGTCTATGGTTTAGGTTGTGCTAGAACATAGGGTTGAGGATGGCATGAGGTGTAGAGAATATGTGAGAGGGGGAAGTCAAAGTATAGAAAAGATATGAAAGCCATTGAATTAAGTGCTAGAAGAGAAGAAAAAGAAAGCCAATTTGATGATAAACATATTTATCCAACATCCTCCCAAAATTCTACAGAAAAAGTGGCTTTTAACTCCAAAGACCTGTCACTTGCCATTTTATTACTCTTCTACTGCTACTTAGTCCCCCTTTTTTTTCACCCACTTTTTTCTCTAGTTGCTATGATGTGTATTTTTGTCAGCCCCACCCTACAATGCTACATATTTTTAAAAGATCATACAACATGTTAGGCCAAGGCTTGCAGTGGCTATTTTGGTGTCCATCGCTAGTCGTCTTCTCCACTCAATCTCTTATGCAAGAGAAAAACCACTAAATCTCACCATAAAACATTGAATTATGAGAGCCAGTATGCATACATAACAACCAAAAATTAATCCTAACTATTATAGCACCTATGAGGGAAGTTTTGAGAGCTTAAAATGATGTTTTCCTTGTTCCAAGAAGGTTGTTTTGAGGGCACCAAAGACTCATTCGCCTTTAGTGGTGAATGGGTCCTTGTTAGGGTTTCTAAATAAAGATATGGGTTCTTTTCCTCAATGTCTACACTCTTAGATCCTCGTTTTTCAACTCCAGAAAACCTGAAATAAATTATGTAGCCTCCTTTCTTTATTCTTGCACTATGAATGCCAACTTTGCACTTTGACAACTTTGACAATTTTGCTTCAAACTTGTTCTCCACTTGATCTTCAACCTATAAATAAAAAAATACACATTCAAAGGGATAAAAACTTGTTGATTGTTAGTGAATAGGGGTTTTCCTTCGTAAAACCCCTTTTATGTAATTAAACCAAATGATGAAATAAGGAAATTGAAGCGTGAAACATGAAATAAATGTAATTCATGATACTTTGGATGTTGTTTTGGAATATAAATGTGTAATCTAACATGAAGTGGCCATGAAGAATGTAGATCTTGATCTCAAATATGATGTGGAACAATGCTTGTAAATAGATCTTCAATGCTACATTGAAAATCTTAGCTCAACAACATGCATTAATGCACTATTCCTTTGACATCATGAAATGATCTTCAATTGTTGTAATAAACTTCACAAATCTGCCTTGAAATGCCTTTGAAATGCTCTTGTAATGCTCTTTTGAACTTAAACTTTCTATAAGGATGCTCTCTCAAAGTTGCTAGATGTCTTGTAAGCTTGCTAGGGAAACAATGTGAATTAACCCCTTATTTATACTAAATCTAGAGATTAACCTCGAAATTCAAATAATTCAAGCCAACCTTAGATCTAGGAATGAAAATCATTAAAATATCACTAGAATTAAATTCAAAAAAGGTGGTGCTTATGTGAGGAGGGCCCATTCACCACCTAGTGCGAATGGGTCCTAGCACAAGTTTCTAGGACCTTGCTCTGGGAGGTGGAAAGAATGACAAAAACCCTTCAAAAATGTGTAGAAAAGGGTGTCCTATTTGGAGAGGACCCATTTTTCATTAGGGGTGAATAGGTCCTAGCACCAATTTCTAGGACCTTGATTTTTTCAAATTAAATGTTATGCAATTTTATTATTGAGTGTTGGGATTGATCTTTCAGAAAATGCAATTAAGAGAGCTTGAATTTGAATTAAAGGAATAGTTAAAGTCTAAGTAACCACAATTAATTAATATGTAACACTAGATAAGTGTGAAAGTGTGTTACAACACTTTACACCTTAACAAGGTACAATTTAAGTACACTTAGTTAAAAAGGGGCCTTAGATTAATGTGAATGTATACAACAGACTACAACACTAAACCAAGGCATTGCTATGTCAATTTTGTATCAATTATTCCCAAACTAGGTGACGAAAAAGGGCTACTTTTACCGTCACTACATAACTTAACAATGAGATTAACATATATTTGGATAAAAGTTTAAAGGATGAATAGAATACAAATATCAATTTACATATGAACAAAATTAACATTAGGATTAAATTCCAATTAAAATCGGTAGGTTACCCATTGATCATTTTAAATATAAGATATAAATAGTTGAAAAATTAATATAAATATTATATTAAGAGAAACTTAACACAATTCCACTAAATATCTTAACCTACCAATAATAATTAATTAGTCGATAGGCTATTTGTGTCAACTTTGGCCGAAATTTTTGTTAGCCTCGTCAATTTTTTGGTTTCTGGTGACCAGGGACAAGGTGGTGGGTGGGTTGTAATTTGGCTAGAATTTTTGTCAGCCTGTTGGATTTTTTGGCTTCTGGTAACCACGAAAAAGGTGGCAGAGGAAGTTGTTGGCTACTTTGGGAATTGGATTGTGTTTGTTGAGATACGTGGATAGAGAAGGTTGTAGAAATTAAACGCTGGTTTGCATCAACATTAATCGTTGTATACTCTACGTGTATTAGGGATCACTGTAATAACAATTTCCCTTTAATGCCTCAGGGAACAAAAAAAATGTTGGTAAATTTTCAATGACACATTGTTTGATGTCGTTCTATTGCTATACCTACTATGAGAGTCAAGAGTGAGGAGGGTTAGCTTTTGTGAGGGTGCAATTTGGATTAAGTTTTGTGCAGCTTCTGCAAAGGTGGGTAGATGCTATTTTGTGTTTTCTGCAAGGGAGGGTGGTTGGAAATTCAAAAGAAATGTGTCGACTGTGATAGTGTTTTTCCTATTTTTTGTGTAGGTAAGTTGGTGAGAAGATGTTTGCTTGAAGTGAGTGGGAAGAGGTGCATGTGGAATAACCCCTCAGTGATACTTTTTTATTTGTGCTTGGTGGTTATATTGCTTTATTTGCGATAAGGTAAAATTGATTGTTACAAATACCTTGTGTGATTTATGGTTCATGTTTCTTGTGAGTGGTTTTGCACGGGCTTGATACTGTGATTTTTTGTTGGCTTTTTTTTATGGGTTCTGTTATCTATGTATGTTTGGAGGCTTCAAGAAACAAGTTAGCATGGAGAAAGATGGGGGAAAGGGGTTTGTCTGAAACGACCGACAAGAGGTGCATATGCAAAAAAAAAATGTTTGCATTATTGTTTCATTGGATTTTCCATAAGATGTTGTTGATTATAGTTCTGTTGCTTAAGCTATATTATTCCATTTTGGAGAAGGTGTTGTTGGAAAGTCTATATTTTTTCAATTTTGGAGGATATTTTGTTGAGAAAGGACTATTTTTTTGTATGGGTTTTTTACTATCAAATTTTGTAGGGTTTGTGTTTAATGTTTGTGTTTGGTGGCTATGTTTGTAAGGGAATTAAATTGTAGAGGATATGGAGTTTTTGTCGATTGTTATTGTATAGCTTGACTTATATTGTGGCTTTCTGCATGTGGGTGGTTGTAGAAAGTGATTTTGTTTGATTTATGGCTTTTGTTTTCTATTTTGGTTGGAATAGATAAAAAAAATAGTTAATGTTGTTGATTCTATGTTCCAAAGTCTATATTTTTTCAATTTGTGGGGAGATTGTGTTGAGAAAGGAGTGTTTATTGTATGGTTTTGTTAGTGTGAAGCTTCTTAGGGTTTGTGTTTAATGCTTGCATTTTGTGGCTATGTATCCAATAGAATTAAATTGTAGAGGATATGGAGTTGTGGATTGTTATTGTATAGCTCAACCTATATTGTGGCTTGCTGCATGTGGGTGGCTATAGAAAGTAATCTTGTTTGATTTATGGCTTTTGTTTTTTGCTTATGGTTGGAATAGAATAAAATAATTAATGTTTTTGATTCTATGTTTGGTTACATTAGGTATTATTGATTTTTTTTCTCTGCCTTAGGCTATACTGGGTATATTTTATTATCAATATATATATGTAACATTAAAATTGTTAAGGTTATGGAGCTTTGGTGGATTCTTATTGTATATGTTGTTCTATATTATGGCTTTAGAGATGTGGGTGGTTGTTGAAAGTAATGTTGTTTGATTTATGCCTTTAGTATTTTTGGTATGGTTGGAACAAAATAAAATAATTAATAGTGTTAGCTTGTATGTTTGGTTGCATTAGGTATTATTGATTATTGTTGTCTTCCTTAGGGTACATTGCATATATTTTAATAACAATATATATAGGTAAGATTAAGATTGAATAGGTTATGGAGTTTTGGTCGATTCTTATTATATAACTCGGGCTATATTGTTGCTTTCTGGATCTTGGTGGCTGTTGAGAGAATAAAATAATTAATGATGTTGATTCTATGTTTGGTTACATTAGGTTGGTTTGTTTATTGCTTGTGGTGTGTGGTTATGGTTGCAATGGAATAAAATAGTCAATCCATTGGGAATTGTCAATTATAGTTGTGTTGTGTAAGCTATATTGTTTCATTTTGGAGGTGTTGTTGAAATGGCTGTATTTTTTCCCAATTTCTGAGGAGATTGTATTGAATAAGGAGTGTTTTTTTATATTATTTTGTGGGTTTTGTATGCAAGGCACTGTTCGAAGCGGTGTACACGTATATTGTGGCTTTTTGCATGTGGGTGGCTATAAAGAGTAATGTTGTTTGATTTATGGGTTTCATTTTTTGGTTATTCTTGGAAAAGAATAAAATAATTAATGTTGTTGATTCTATCTTTGGTTACATTAGGTATTATTGATTATTGTTTTCTATTTTAGGCTATATCGGGTATATTTTAATATCAGTATATATATGTAACATTAAAAATATTAAGGGTATGGAGTTTGGGTTGATACTTATAAAATAGTTAATGGTGTTGATTCTATGTTTGGTTGCATTAGGTATTGTTAATTATTGTTTTGTTCCTTAAGATATGTTGGGTATATTTTAATATGTATATATTTGTGTATATATATATATAGATATATATGTATAGATATGTACATGTATTTATATATATATTAATTTTTGGTAGGTCTCTCTTTATGACTTACAACAGAAAAAAATGCTTGACCTTATCCAGTTATCATTGATTGTAATTGTGTTGATTTTCCATAAGGTACTGTTGATTGTGTCAAATATGTTGACTGATTTTTGTTATCTAACGAAGAGTATTAATTATTTCATTATTTCATTATGTTCCAACAATAACCAGAAAATGAAAAATGTTGTATTTTTTGCTAGATTTCCCCATTTGGGGTACCATTCAAACCAATATTGATTGATTTAGGGTTTGCATTCTCATAGTGTTGTTTTGCATAAGGGGTTGTTCATTATTGTTGGCTACGTTCTAGGTTAACATTGTTTGATTTATGGCTTTCGTTATCTAGCTATGGATGGAAGAGAATAAAATAATTAATGTTGTCCATTCTATGTTTGGTTACATTAGGTATTATTGATTATTGTTCCTTAGCCTGGGCCATACTTGTGTCAACTTTGTTGGGAATTTTCTCCGCCTCACCATTTTCCTATCTTTTCTTGGTGTCAGGGAAGACTTGGCGGATGGGGTATAGTTTGGTCAAGATTTTTGTCAACCCTGTCAGTATATATATATATATATATATATATATAGTACATAAATGTATATATATGTGTGTATATATATACATATATATATGCATATGTATGTATATATATATATACATATATAAATCTATATATATATATTTGTGTGTGTGTATATGTATATATATATGTGTATATATATGTATATATGTATATGTATATCCTCTACAATTTTATTTTGTTGCAAACATAGCCAAAAAACACAAACATTCAACACAAACTCTGTGAAAGTCGACCGTAGCAAACCCATTCAAAAAACACTTGTTCCTCAACACAATCTACCTGGTAATTAGAAAAAATACAGTCATTTCAACAACACCTTCTCCAAAATGGCTAGATGCAGAAAAGCACAGTATACTTCAAGCTATATAATAAGAATCAACCAATTATTTTATTTTGTTCCAACCAAAACAGAAAATGAAAGCCATAAATCAAACAAGATTACTTTCTACAGCCACCCACATGCAAACATCCACACACACACACACATACACATATATATGTTTGTATGTATGTATATATACATGCATATATACATATACATATATATATGTGTGTGTGTGTGTATGTATGTATATATATATGCAAGCATATATACATATACATATACATATACATGCATATATACATACACATACATATATATATGTATACACACAATATAGTTTGAGCTATACAATAAGAATCAAGCAATTATTTTATTGTGTTCCAACCAAAATAGAAAACTAAAGCCATAAATCAAACAAGATTACTTTGTACAACCAGCCACATGTAGAAAGCCACATATATATGTATGTATATATATATATACATGCATATATACATATACATATACATATACATATATATACATGCATATATACATATAAATGTATATATATGTGTGTATGTGCATGTGTGTGTTTCTATATATATGTATATGTGTATATATGATAAATATCGCAGAGAAAACCTTTTGGAACCTTTGATACATGCAAAAAAACACAAGAATTCCTTCAACCTGCTTCACTAAAATTACATAACATTCAACGCACTCAAGTAGCTTTACAAAAGCTTTACCTCTACACTCATAGCCACCTTCAGCAACAACATAAACCTCAGAATGACACCGAACAATATGGTATCGATAACTGTATAGACATTTGTTTTGTTCTCCAATGACTTTAAAATAGATGTTACTTGCACCAAGACCACTACTTGGGAACCATACAACAATCACTGCTAATGACATTTCGCTGGCCTCCCCTATGCTTCCATCATTTTGACAGACTCCTCTATCGTTGTGACAAATGCATGCCACCTTTGATAGGACATATAGGTTGCAAAACCAGTGAATGCACTTGCACCTTGAAAAAATATTGCCATCCTTGGTCATAGCTACCTTGAACAACAACAAAGAGTCCTAGAATGGAACAAAACAATACATTGCTGGTAATTCTAGCAACACAGTGGATTAGCTATTTTTGAGCCATTTGTAGTGAACTGAAGCCATAAATGCAACAATATAGCCAACTATTAGTGGCATGCGAAAACCCACAAAAGTAGGTAGTCTTTCCAACAACAATCGACACAATAAAAGAATATTCTTCCCAAAAATAACCCAGATTAGATGCAACTCTACCTGCTTCCTTCAATAATAGGTCTTCACGCATGTTGTCTTTTTCCTTTGTTCTTTCTTGACAACTTTCCAAAGAACACCACAAAAGTGTCACATCCTAGAGCTTTTGGAACCATTGTTGCATGCAAAAAAACCAATAGACATAACATTAACTATTTCATTGCATTAATATATATATATATACATATACATATATATATATACATTTGTATACATATATGCATATATATACACATTAAGAGATATAGTGGCAGATAGCTTATAAGTTCGCTCAAAATTTTGGTTAGCCTTCCACTTCTTAGGCCTTCCAATCACTGGTTTTCATCAACATTAATTAATGTATGCTTTGCATGTACTTGCAATGGTCCTAATAAGACCAATGATAAATGCAAGCCATAAATGTAACAATTAAGCCTAATGCAAACAACAACAACGAATAGTCCCTTATGCAAAACAACATGGAGCACATAACATTAACTATTTTACTGCATTCAACCATTGCCACAAAACAAAATTTGTGAAGGAAACAATATTGTTCTCCACACTCACATAGATGGCCAAACCTGCAAAACACTAAAAAATGGCAGTGCCAAATGCATAGACAAACATACGTGTAAAATACAAACCATAAATCAAACAATATTGCTATCTAGACCTGCTCATATATCTACATATGAACACAGTTGTATGTATGTCTCTATTTACATATGCATATACATAACCACACATGCATGCAATTCACATTTCCCTGTCCTATACAACTTCCTAGTACATATGTGTGTAGATATTCAATCGTCTATTGGATATCTATGCATATATGCATACACCATTCAAAATTTACAACTATCTGCGACCTATTCTAAATAGAAACAAAAAAATGGCTTCCAACAGTACCTCGCATACAAAACCCACAAAACACAGAAAGCTCCCAGTAACATACCGACTCAAAACCTTCACCACAAAATGCCAACCCTAAATGAATCAATACTAGTTTCAACCCTAAGCCAGATGGGGTGATTCACCAAAAAACATAACACTTTAACTATTTTTGAGTGATTCACATAAGACCATTATTGTCTTGAGTTTTATTTTATAGTTTACATGTACACATTTCTATCGTTCTAAGATAGCATTTACAAAAAAATCAAATGTTTTTTGGAAAACCCACAAAAAGACAAGATATCTCAATTTCAACATTCACCAATTGTATGTGTGTAGATATATGTATGTATATGTATATGTGTGTATATATATCTATATATATGTGTGTGTGTGTACATATATGTATATATATATGTATATATGTGTGTGCATATATGTATGTCAATGCTAATGACATTTCGTTGGCCTCCTCTACACTTTGGTCATTTCGCCGGTCTCCTCTATCCTCATGCCAAATGCTTGCCACCTTTTACACGGAAACAGAGACCCAAGTCCGGCACCTTAATCTGGTAGGGCTGACGAAAAATCTGATCACACTATAACACATCCGCCAAGTCTTAGATAGCATTTACAAAAAATAATTGAATCTTTAAGGGAAAACCCACAAAACACAAGAGATCTCAATTTCAACATTCACCAAAAACACAACAAAATAACTATTTTCCAGCAATTCACATAGAATCGAACCCATAAATGGAAAAATATAAACAACAGTCACCGACATGCTAAAACTTGCAAAACTATACAATATTTCTAACAAGAATCGACACAAGAAAACAATATTTCCTTCAAGAATAACCCAGATTAGATGCATCTCTATCCATTTCCTTCAATAATGCCCCTTCCTACTTGCTTCCTCTTTCCTCCGTTCTTTCTCAACAACTTGCCAATCAAGACCACAAAATTATAATCCTCACCATTTGCAACCATCGACACATGAAACAAAATAGAAGATAACCTTCAACCACCTTCACAAAAATTGCATAGCCATTTGTTGAAAATTAGCCAAACATTTTCTTTCTTCCCCAAGGCATTAATAGGGCAGTTGTTATTACGATGTCCCTCACTACATGCAAAGCATACAATATGTGTAACTATATCTGTATATGTATACACATGTATAGATGTATGTATATATGTATATGTATATCTCTATAGATATCTATATATGTGTATATACATGTTTATATATATGTGTATATATATGTATGTATATATATACATCTGTGTGTATATATATACATGTATATATCTATACATGTGTGTATGTATGTGGATTTTTGATATGTATATATGCTTGTATGGACATGTGTATATATATGTATGTATATATAGCAACCAAAACATTGATTATTTTGTTCTGTTGCAACTATAGATGCTAAATGGAACCCATAAATGGAACTATATATCGTAAGGTGGACATCAACATAATGAATTCCATAACATTAACTTGTTTATCCCATTGTAAACATTTCCATACAATGCTGAAATTCATAGTTAGCCCTATATAAAGGTTTTCATGTGAAAGGCTAGTCTATATACAACTTACGTGTATACATATATATGGATATACATATATGTATATATATGTACATGTATAGTATGTATATTATGTACATACACATATGCAGATATATGTGTATATATATCTATATCTATATACATATATATATATATATATATACACATGTATAGTATGTATGCTATGTGCATACACATATGTAGATATATGTATATGTATATGTATATATTGTGTGTAGTAAGCATGTACACATATGTATATATAAATATACATATAAATATATATATATATATATAGCCGATAGGATGTTTGTGTCAACTTTGCCCAGAATTTCTGTTGGCCTAGCCTATTTTTTGGTTTTCGGCGACTAGGGACAAGGTGGCGGGTGGGTTATAAGCTTGGCTAGATTTTTCATTAGCCTCCTATATGTTTTGGCTTTCGGCAGCTACAAAAAGGTGGCAGAGGTGGTTGTTGGCTACTTTGGGAATTGGGTGGCATTTTTTGGGCCACGTGGATAGAGAAGGTTGCGGAAATTAAATGCCAATATGTGTCAATATTAGTTGTTGCATGCTTTGCATGTATTAGGGATTGTTGTAATAACATCTTCCTTTTAACACCTTGGGGAACAAAAATGAATGTTGGTAAATTCTCAATGAGGCATTGTTTGGTGTCGTTTTATTGCTATACTTGCTATGAGAGCCAAGAGTGAGGAGGGTTAGCTTTTGTGAGGGTGCAAGCTAGATTAAGTTTTGTGCAACTTCTGTGAAGGTGGGTGGACACTATTTTTTGTTTTTTGCAAGGGAGGGTGGTTGGAAATGCAAAAGAAATGTGTCAACTGTGATAGTGTTTTTCCTATT
Source organism: Sequoia sempervirens (assembly GCA_007258455.2). NCBI lineage: Eukaryota > Viridiplantae > Streptophyta > Pinopsida > Cupressales > Cupressaceae > Sequoia > Sequoia sempervirens. The sequence continues at coordinate 96,608 of VDFB02289144.1, read as the reverse complement.
CTTGTGCAAACAAGTCGGCAAGAAGATGTTTGTTTAAAGAAATTGGGAAGAGGTTCAAAAATAAATAAAAAATGGCATGGATTTTAAACTTTGAAACCAATTATATTTAATTTTTCATTTTTATTTGCTCCTTATGGTTGCAATCCAATTAAATAGTCATTTCTTTATAACCTATCTTCAATGTTGTCTTTTGTAATCTTACTCATTGGTTCCCTTTTGTATACTTTAATCTAAATCCTTGCAAGCCTTTTTCATTTTCCAACTTCCTGCATACCAAGGCTAAGGTTGCAAATGGCCTTCCTTTCTAAAAAAATCTAAGCCAAAATTCCCCTAAGGCCACACTCTTTTAACACTTGTGAAAAGAACACAGACATCCAGACTGAATTTTACCTCATTTTTCTTGCCAAGAAGGCTAGAAATTCAAAGCTTCTCTTGGCTATAATATTTTTTCCATCCATAAACAAGGAATAATCATAGGAAAGACAAGCTTGGAATTTGTAGCCTCCTCAACCAGTTGAGTGAGGGAAAATGTTGTGTGGATGTTTGGTCTCTTGAATGCAAGCTACTTTTGAGATTCCTTGTTGTATGGTTTGCATCTACTTGAAATAATTTTGATTGTAGCTCTTGTTTATCAAGTTGTATATAAGCTATGAGATGTAAGATAGAGCTTCCTTTATAATGTACTTAATGTATGGAATGCATCAAATGTAGAAAAGAAACAATATTGCTTGCACCCAATGGCAGCTAGACATAACTCATAAACTAAACCATTTGCAACAACCTACAAAGCAACAACCAATAATCTACTTTTGGAACTAAGATAAGTTGTTTCACAAATACTACACAAACAGTTTTACAAATATGCACCTCTCTCAATTTCCTTCAATTGCACCTCTTCCTGCTTGGTTTCTTTTCCCTCTGTCCCCTATTGATGGCTTCTTTAGACGAACATAGAACTATCACAATCGATGCTAGCTGTAGAAATTTTGTGAAGGCGGTTGGTTGTTATATTTTGTTCTTTGCATGCGTTGATGGTTGCAAAACCTGTGTGTTGTGATAATTCTTGCATATATATATACATACATATGTATTCTTATATATATATATATGTATGTATGTATGTATAATTATATGTGCATAGATATGTAGAGACGTAGATATATACATGTATGCCTATATATATATGTGCGTGTATATATGTATATATATATGTATCTACCTATATGTCTCTTTGTATACATATATATATGTATGTGTATATATATAGATATGTATATATATGTGTGTGTGTACCTACGTATATATATATATATACACACACACACATATATATATCTATATATATATGTGTACATGTATATATATGTATATATATGCACCATCATCGCTACACAAAAACCATGCAATGATTAATGTTAATGCCATTTTGCTCACCTTCTCTATCGCTGCACCAAACTCTTTTAAACTTATTTAAAAACAATAGAATAACACCTGCTATATGATGCTGGATGCCTAGCAAGACACAGGTTGGGAATAATTCCATCCAATGTTTCCCATGGCCAAATGCTAATTCTTCTTATTAGGTTTTGTTGTGGAGAAAATAGGATTTAAGTATATTGCAGTCATTTACAAACAAGAAAATCCATAAATAGGACAATATTATATTTTGTTGTGTGTAGATTTGCATGTAAACCAAAGTGGATGTAAGCAATGCACATCTCTATTCTTTCCAATGTTTATTGTTTTACTCAAACTAGTTATTTTTATTAGCCTTAACATGACATATTTCAAATGTTATTCTTCATATAACTGTTACATAGAACATTGAAGCCTATCTTGCTAATTATTTGTTTTCATTCGTATTGTTGGTGTTTCTAGGGGAAAATAGTAGGAATTTTAATATTGAAACAGTGAACCTGGAATAACAAATTGTATGTTAAGTATTAGTTGAATCATTGAAGATCTTGTTATTATTAATTTTTTTCTGCCATATTCTTAATGGCTATGTAAACAAATTAAGAATCAATGTTGTGTTTTGAAGTCATAGACCTCCTAGCCACCCATCGGCATTGCAACTCTTCATTCCTAAAAAGAGTAGACAAAGCAATGTTAGTGGTCTCTAGCTCTTTTGAGGCTAGGGAATAGTCCTCAAGTAGTAGTCCTATAAGTGTGTTTGTTGTTTAGTTTATTATTGCTGCCAATTTCCTTGTCAGTTTCTCAAGTACGCCAAACGAATCAAAGTAATACTTCATTTACATTGATAATTACTATTATATATGTTCTAACTTATTTATATTTAAATTGTATGTATTGTTTCCCATTTGGTTTATTAGCATTTTTGGAGTAAGTTCAATCTTAGAGGGAAAAATGTCTTGGTTTGCAAATTCGTCAATATTGTTGTTTCTTTTTAGAGTTGAGCCATTGTAATACAAATGTCATTGTTGCAACTATACTGAGTTTAATTATATTGTAGGCTACAAATGTGAATCCAACCTTAACAATAGATGCACTATGCTCTATAGATGTCGGGGATGCTGTCCCATCTCCAGTGCTCCAACTAATGTCTTACCAAAAAATAGTAGGTGATAAAAGCCCAGTTGATCGATACAAAGTTGTGCTATTTGATGGATCCCACATATAGATGGGAACTCTACCTAGAAAGTAAAATGACCTTTTGTTTACAGGTGAATTGAAAATAGGTTTAGTTGTGTGCTTGACAAACTATTTGTCTAGAAAGCTATGAGAATTGAGGTTCAATATAGTTGTACTTTGCTTTTTATTGTAGTTTTCTACTTCCTTGTTTGTGGGGGCTGCATTTTGAAGTATTTAATCATCATTTCATTCCAAGGAAATTTTCATATTGTCCCTACATGTGAAGATGACAGATTTCTAGGTAATTGGAAAACCCAAATATTTGTTTAGAGATCAAGAAGAACATAAAGTTGGTTGTGAGTCACCCTCCCCATCAAAATGAGCCTCCATATTTGGAATTAACACATCACCAAGGAAACAAGATTACCTTGCACAAATCAGCCCTATTAAAGGGTTGAACGTTTACCAAACCAGATGGAAAATAAAAGGCCGTGTAACAAGAAAGAGGGATATGCACCATTATAGCAAGCAAGGCTGTGAGGGGCAGGTATTTAGCTTTGATATCATTGATGATGAGGGCACAAAAATACGGATTAGATGCTTTAATGAGATTGCAGACATACATTATGATAAGGTTGAGGTGGGATGTACTTACTATGTGTCAAAGGGATTCACGAGACGGGAAGACAAAAAATTTAATAGGCTGAATAGCTAGATGGAAATCATTCCAGATCAAATTTCAATGTTAAAGTATTGTGATGATGAGGCCTTTATGCTAGAGAAAGTATTATATTTCCCACCATTAAATCAAATTGCAGATTGAACTAATAACAATTTAATTGACGTTATTGGCACTGTGGTGCATGTGGGAATGGTTTCAGCCATAAAAAGAAAAGATCACTCTCAAAAAATTCAAAGGACTATTAAGCTTAATGATATGCCATGTTTTTCAATTGATGTTAATTTTTGGGGCTCAACTTGGGAAGAAAAGTGTCATGAGTTAGAGAGGTTGTGCACCCCTAGTTCAACTCTCATCGACCTTGCTATGAAAAATGCACGTGTTGGGTACTTTAATGGAGTTGTTCTTAACATAGCCATAGGAACTCTTCTCTATATACCCTGACATTCTAGAGGCCCAACCATTGATCAAGAGAGGCTATATTGCTCCACCTACTATTGATCCCCCTCGTCAAGTCCCTTAAAAAGTCACTTTGGCAAATGGGAGAGTTACTATTGCATACATGTTTGACCACTTCCTTGACTTGCCAGAGACTGTGCAAGCTACTCTCAAGGTAATAGTAAAATTTATAAAAACTAATGCATTTTTTTATGTTGCATGCCCATTGGAGGTGAATGGTAGGCAGTGCAAAAAAAAGTGTGAACAATCTAATGAAAATAAACAGTTTTTCCCAAAATGCCAGAAAATGATAAGTGACTGTGACTTTTGATATTTATTGCAACTAAAGATTGAAGACCACATAGGAAAGCTTTCATAAACTACTTTTGATGAGGTTGCAACAAGCCTATTACAAATGTCAACAAAAGAGCTTTACATGTTGCAATATGAGTCAACCACTAAAATGAGTGTCGAGTCTGTTATTAATGTTATCACCTACATGGCATTTTTTTTCATAGTTCTAATCAAAACCCAAACTTATAATTTAGAAAGAAGAATGAAAACAACAATAGCAAAGGTTTCTAAGCTTAACTTTGAAGCTGAGTGCAAGCTATTACTATCAGATTTGTCTGCTATTTCTCCCATGGTTGAGCAGGCTCTGGATTTAGTTGTTGTGTTTCCTTTTGAAGAGAAAAAGAATCGTATCTAATTGGGACTTTGTATACTTCTTTAAGTTCATCTTTGTTGGACATTTAGTTTTTTTAATTCCCTTGCACTCCTTGCTGAACCAAATAGACCTTTACTCTCTATCACTATTATTTCTATCTGTTTCATTGGTTATTTATTAAGACAATGAAGTATATGTTGTAATCTCTTGGTAAAAAGGATACAGTTATTTTGTTTTACTATTGATTATGTTTGTTATAATTTTCTTACATTTTAAGTTTATATTTCTGATTTAATTTTGTACTATTTGTATAGAGTTATTTTTCTTGTTAGCGTACATATTTCTATCTATAGTTACTCATATATCTACTTGTGCACGTAGTTGTATATATGTCTCCATTTACATATGCATATACATAAATATACATGCATGCAATTGACATATCCCCGCGTTATACAACTTCCTAGTATGCATGTGTCTAGATATTGGTTTAGGTGTTAGATATCTATGCATATATGCATACACAATTCAATATTTACAACTACCTATGAGTTGTTCTAAAGAGAATGTTATTTTTATTTTGTTTACAATGTTCTTAATGGATATAATATCTTGACAGAGTTCTGTGCAGATATATGTGTTGATGATGTTTTGGTCTATATGACTATCATGTTCGGATAATCATCTAATACTACCCAAGTGTTTTCCCTACTGCTTTGCGATCCCTAATGATAGCCACATGATGGATATGCATGCAGTATGCCTCTTGTCTATAATGTTTGTTGTGTATGTTAGGCAGCTGAATCTAGAACTCATCGCTCAACAATGCATTCTTAAAACTATGCCAAACTACCCTATTATTTTGGTGCGTTTTAAATGGAAAGTATTATTTCTTGTGCAAAGTGACACTTGTTTCCTATGTGCATGCAAATTAAAAAACTCAAGTTCTATATATTGCATTCTTTTCTCCAAGTGAGAGTTGATTATTGTTCTCTGAATTTTGGTACATTCTTCTATTTCTACTTTTATGCTCTATGTCCTTCACCTTTATTCCATATCTATATAATGTAAAGCTATGTATCTTTTTTCCCATTTATTATCTCACAACTCCATATGAAATTATAGAAAATATATAATGTTCAATTCCGCTGAATAGATTCACTCAGATGTAATAATAGTGCCTTCAACATTCGCCAAAGTGGTGCATAATTAATGTTAGTCCTCAGGGGTTTGGTCATATCCAGTTATGCTTGATAACCTCATACACTAGACTGCAAACCAAGATTCATTTTCTATGTGCAGACTCCAACCCATGCCATACACAAGGAAATTCTACATTTTACTTACTTTCTTCTATTGCAAGTCCGTTGCTTCTCATTTTCCATTATTTCTATAAGTATTTTATATTTTGTGATTTTTTGTTGTCTACTAACCAAAACAATTGTCCTTCGTAGGAATTACCATGCGATTAGATCTTTTATTCACTTATTGGTGGGAAAAAAATTGGCCTCGCCATTGATCATATTGGTGGATAGTTTATTCTCTTGCTCAAGAGTTTGGTGAGAGCACACACTGCTCCATGAGCCAATATGGTAGCGTGGAAATCAGGCATTGTTTTGTTTTTCACATACTGTATTCTTTGACGCACACCAAGTATGGCTAAATTATAGTTACTCCATTCAATAGGACTATAGCTATAAGTTTTATCTTCCCACCACGATGGGTGTGATGCAATAAAATGGTCAACGTTGTGTGCTCCATTCTATTCTTCCATAATCAACACAATTAACTTCACAGTTTTTTGTAATTCGCGCATACCATATTCCAGCTATAATGTGGTATCTTATGAACTAATCTAGTAGAAACAACATTACAAAATAATGATAGTGACTAGAAAATGAGTGACAATGGTCAAATAGATAATCATATCCTCATGTATGCTAAATTTATTTTCATAAGCAATATTGATTTCACCATTGATCAGAGTAGTGGGTAATGTATATTCTTCCTCGGGGGTTTCGTGAGAGCTGATGAGGTTCCATAACCTAGTATGGTAGGGTGGAGAGCAGGGCTTATTGTATTGAGTTTTATTTTGTTGTTTTCATGTATAGATTTCTAACCTTTTGAGATAGCATTCACAGAAAAATTAAAATGTTTATGATAAATTTGTGTACATTTTTTGTAGGCACTGGAGAAAGAAGAGAGGAAGGATATAGCAAATGAGTACACATGTAATTGAGGAAAGCATCAAGATCTATATAGTTTTTATTCTTCCACCCCCATCATTTGGTTTGTCTGTCTTAGTTCTATAATCTCTTCATATTCGCAGTTTCTCTAGAAAGCATGCTTCTCATTTAGGAGAGACAGTTCAACAAGTGAGATGTTGATATTCTAGTATAGTTGCTAAACAGATGAATCAACTTTGAAACAACTATGAAGATGAAGAGATTATAAGACTCAATAATACAATGGGAATACTAATATCACCATTGATAAGAGTATTAGCAACCCAATATTACAGAGCATGCATTAAAAGTTGGCATTCTTTATAGTAAGTGATTGCAACGATCTACTGATAGCTGATAACGCTGTAAGATGCAAAATGGTAGGGTCGAGAGCATACCACCTTCTCTCTCTGCACACCTCAATGAATTACAACCAAAAGCTCTAGCCTTTGGAGTAAATGTTTTGCATTGGGATGTCGCTATCAATTTTTATATTTCTGTTACAATGGTTATAATCAAATAAGATTGTTAATTTTATGTGTTTCATTCTATTTTTGCATAATTAGCATAGTAAACCTCACAGCTTTATGCTATTTTTGCAAACCATATTCTAGTTATAATACATTATTTAATGGACTAATTTCTTCCAAAAAAGCTTTTAGAATAATGATAGTGGCTCAGAAATCAATAACAATTCCCAGTTACACAATTAGATCCTAATTTACTATATATATTGATTATAGTGGGCAATATTTATTTCACTACTTATGAGAGTGGTGCGCAATGTCTACTTTTTCTTGGGGGTTTGGTGAGAGTCCACAAGGATCCATGACCCAATATGGTAGAGTGGAGAGCAAGCCTTATTGTGTTGAGTTTTATTTTATATTTCTTATGTACAATTTGCTATCTTTCTAACATAGGATTCATTAAAATATCATGCTCTTTAGGTTATTCTTACAAAGTAGTGAATTAGTTTCAATCTTATACACTTCATGTTAGATGCCATTGGGAACTGTTGATTATTGTTGTCTTGGCTAAGCTATGGCATCTGATTATTGAAAAATTCCTCTCAAAAAGGCTATGTTCTTTCAATTTTAGTTGTCGTTTTCTTGGGTTGTTATAAATTCGCTCTTGATCTTTTTTTATACTTTTCATTTCGTGCTTGGATTTTCAAATTGCCTTGTTGATCAATTCATTGTTGTTCTTTCTTGGGAGAGATAGTTCAAGAACTTGGGTGTTAATATTCTATTTTAGATGGTAAAGAGATGGATGGCCTTTGTGAGCCAAGTTCAACCAACTGTGAAGATCAAGTGATTGTAATTACAGGTATGAATCTACATCCCAGTTCTTGAACTCCCTTTCCCAAGCAAGAACAACTGATGACGTTCCATGAGCCAATATGGTAGGATGGAGAGTATACCTCCTTTTCTATGCCTAGACTTCAATTCATTCCCTACACAAGGTATGGATAGATTTTATTTACTTACTGTGTTCTATTGCAACTGTATTGCATCATCTTTGTCATTAATTGTATAAGGCTTTACATTTTCTAATTTATTTATTATGTACCAATGTTGTGTCTTTATCACACTAACACATTTTCCTTTTCCTTGCAGACCATGTTCCAGCAATAATAATCTCTTCCATACACTAACGTGTTACAAATAACCTTCCTAAATAATGTTAGTGACTGTAAAAATTCAGTAATAATGTTCAAATAGACAATCATATCCTAATCTATTAGATATTGATTATAATATGCAATATTCATTTCACCACTAATTATAGTGGTTGCAAATCTATATTGTTACTTGGGGGTTTGGTGAGGGTCCATGAGGCTCCATGACCCAATATGGTAGGGTGGAGAACAATCCTCATTATGTTGACTTTAACTTTGTATTTTGTATGTACAAATTGCCATCTTACTGGCCTGGGGTAAACAAAAAAAATTATATGTTTAAGATTATGGTTACAATGGACTAAAATAGTTGACCTTAAACACTCTATGTTAGATTCCATTGAGCATTGTTGATTAGTCTTCTTGTACTCATACTCTACATCACACAAATTATTAACTTGTTTTTATCCAAAATTTGTCTATGGTGCTTTGTTGGTGGCTATGAAAGCATCCTTTATTTGTATTTTTAACAATTGATGCAGTTGCAAAATAATTGGTTGTCATGTAATGACAAATACAACTAATACTATGTCACAATTATTACTTTCCATCTAAATGCACATTACTAATGTCATTAATTATTTAGGCATTCAATCTTATCCATAATAATATTCCATTTTAATTAGCTAATGAAACTTAATGATATTGATATTATTTTTAGATTGATACAATGGTTAAATTATGGGGTGGGCTTATATAATAATGCGGTTGTCAAATTATGGGGTTTTGTTAGATAATTATGAATTTACTTAGTACTATTCCAGATTTATTATTTCCTATCTAAATATAGATTAGTGATAAAACTTAATGGTATTAATTTTACTTTTAGATTGTTTTAAGTATAGTTGATGTAGCATTCTTTGTTAGTTGCTAGCTAAATTATTATAATGATGAATTCATCTAATTTAAGGTCAACATTATTATTTTGCTAGTGATTCAACATTAGTAATGTCATCAATTTAGACACTGAATCCTATGCATAATAATATTATATTTTTATTGACTAATAAAAATTAATAACTAATTGAACGTTAATACAATTGTTCATCAACCATCCCTCTATATGTGTATATATGTATAATCTACAAAGATATTTCCTCACCAACTATTGCTTGCACCCTCTAACCATTATATACATGTGCTTCTTACAACCCATTAGGGTTAACACCCTCCTTTCCTCCCCATTATAGTTTAAACTGTAAGGGAACAAAGGGATACAATATTGTTCCCACTCAATCACTCTCATTATTGCGCATAATATATTTAGCAAACCATTGTATTGTTTGCTTGATTGCCTTATGTCTAACTATATTCTCTACATCTACATATAGCTACTATACCCAATCATGCCATTCACATTCGAATATTTCCCTACATAAAGTGTTTGTACACCACTCCCCTTTCATGGCATGTGCCACCTATCAGCTCATTGTTGCGTGTTACTACACAAAATTGCTAGTCGTAGATAGTAGGGATACCTTAAAATGCCCAGGTGATCATTATCTCATCGAACAGACTACCACACATCATGTCTCATGGGAAAATTATATTTTTTCTTTTTAAAGAAACACTTATAATTTATTCCTAAATTTGAAATGTCCTTAAGTCAATTTTATCCTAAATTTCCAATACACTCATAGCTTGAAGAAAGATATTTTTCTTATGATCCCAACTACAAAATTCCTAAAAGTGTTCAACCCAAAACCTAAATCACAAGGTCATGATTTAATCTTGACTTCTAAGGAACCTTGGGTGACCAAGAATTGAGACACAACTATCAATGGTGGGGAATTGACCATAGGGATCTGATCAAAGCCCAAGTCATAGGGAAATTTCTATGCGATATTTTTTACGTCTATTGTTTAGGTCATGCCAAAACATAGGGTTGGTGATGGAATGAGGTGTAGATATATGTTAGGGGGCATGAGAAAATATAGAAAGCCATTGAATTAAGTTGGAGGAAAAAATAAAAATAAAATTTTGATACAACGAAAAGGGCTAACGATTTCTACATATTCCACAATTTCAACCAACAAATCTTAGAAACTCCTTTTCTTGATTAATAACAAAGATCTACAAACCCTTTTGAAGAAAATCAAAAATCTTTATCCCATGGCTTCCAAAACACTTGAAAATCATTAGTAAAAACTAAACAAGATTTACCTCAAAATATGAATAATAGTTATCGTAATGCATTAAAATAAATCTCTCTTCTTCCAGGTGAGAAGAAACTTAACAAAATTTCCATTAAGAAGCCTCAAGTATGAAATGTTGAAAACACAATAATCCTCAAACCAGTTTGATGAAAAATAAATTTATCCAACATCCTCCCCAAATTCTACAAATAAAGTGACTTTTAACTCCAAAGACTTGTCACTTTCCATTTTCTTACTCTCTTCCTACTATTACTTAGTACCCCTTTTTTCTTGTTGGAACATTCTAATTTCTACTGGATATTGCATAAAAATCTCTTGAAATATGACAATGTTTTGTTTTCTAGTAAAAAAAAGTGGACAACCCAAAATGTACGCTGATGTTCTCGAATCTTCCTAAAGCCTCACATGATCTCTAAACTCCTTCATTTTCTAGAAGCTTCTAACACTTCTATAAAAGAGGATCAATGTAAAAGCATTTGGAAATAAATACAAGTTGTTCTATGTAGCAACACATTGGGTAGATCTTTGTGTTTTATATTTGTGAGTGTTTAAACTCCATCCACCTCCAACAAATTGGTATCAAAGCTAGTCGATGCAAAGTTGCAGAGGAGGCTTCCGATAATGATATATGAGATCAAAATTATTGAAGAGGAAGCCACTTCCAGTCAAAGCTTTGATTACAGAAGAGGAGAAGTAGCTATGAAGTGCATTCAACCTTGTTTCTCAGTATGCAACAAGGAAAGTATTAGGCGTTGATTGCTCAAGTTTGAAGTAGAAAAAGGAAGAAGTACTACATGGACCTATTATATTTGTAACATCCATCCTCTTAATACACAAGTAAACTCAAGAATTTACTAGAAGGTAAATAAACTTAGTGAACATGAGAGAGATTTTTTTTTTTTTTTAATCTTTTGTATAAGCACAAGAATAAAGTATAACTTTTCCAGATAAAATTCAAACTTGAATTCACATGTAATCATAACTAGAATCAAGATAATTCCTTACAATATTCATTTATATCACATAAGATACACTGAGCATAAAAAATAGTTTTACCTCATAGGTTTTGACTGTCGTAAGCCAAAACATGGAGTTCACTGCATTTGGAATGTTGATCTCTATCTTCACAAGCCTCAGAGAGTCTACTGTTACAGAGGGAGAGAATCATCCGAGTGATTTTCCTCCAACCATAGACTCAAGTGGTCCCCCACGCACTTCCTAGCTGGAAGTGACCCGACCCTTCTCGAAGAGTATAGATATAAGGAACTACCAAGTTTCTCCATCTGAGTCCTAGGGATGTGTCCTACAAAACTCAATCGACCATACAACTCTAAATTCCTTCTAGCTAAGTAGGATCATTCTGATTGGTCATGCCATCTAGACACTCACCTCTGACTCATCTTGGAACTGTCTCATCCTATAATTTACTTGCTTTATTTGGTACTCTAGACACAAACTAGTCTGTATAGAAAATCCATTCTAGCCAATCTAACTTAGAACTAATCCTTAATCTAGGATATTCAATCAATGTAAAGTCTTAAGGATTTCAACCTTTTAAAAGTCCCTTATTGCATCCTTGCAATATCTAGGGTTTATCACTTCCTATCATTTTACTCTCAACATTCAATACCCAACATCTTGATGCGTTAAATCAAGTTTCAACATTATCGTAGAATCTCTTAAGGTATTTTAAAGACTTATTGCCTTGTTCTATGGTTTATCGACCTTTCATTGTCAATCAATATACATACATATATACAATGTCATATTTGACATAAGTGTTACATATTTCCTATATCCTCCTTATTTCAATACTAGGGTTTAGCTTCTCTAACCCAATACATGGAAATATTAAACATCCCTATTCTCCAAAGATAATAGCATTAACGAAGCAAAACATAAGAGCAATTACTTCTAGTCTTACCCAGACGACTTAGCATTTCTCAAATTCACATTTCATATAACATGAATAAGCATGATATCCAAGGAATATTCTCATTTATATATATATATCTTAATCAGTGGCATTACTTCTCATGTAGTTAGTACTTTTACTAAGTTCAATCCTTCAACCTTAATAGGTTAGATTTGTGAGAGATAATAAATTGCTTCCAACTTCCTTGTCTACTCAATTTTATTCACATTCAAATAAGGATAGGGTATAAACTCATATGATTATCATCCTTTATATAAGTATGTCACATATACCTATAACAACAATATCAAGTACAATAGACATGTAGGTTGAGTTTTGGTCTCCCAACATCCGCTTCTCAAAGTTGGTTATGACAATGATACCAAGTATTGGAATAACAAAATCCCTTTGTACACATAGTTCTAAAATAAGTTCAATATAGGCTACAGGATCAACATCAATACATTTTCAAGATCTCTCTTTCTCTTGAGAACCATGACATAAGCAACCAATGCTATCAAAGGCTATCTAGGGTTCCACATTCGTGGGTCACCCATTTCCTTAACATGTAATACAAAATTGACAAGAGGAATTCTATTTCCTACAAAGAAATATTTTTCTATGTTGCAATATCCTTACTTCAATATCATGATGATATTTTATAATCCAAAAAGTCCCTTGAGAGAAATAGCAAGATTTAATCTATAGAGCTATCATGGTCTTTAACATAGACTAAAGGATCTAATCCATTTTTCTTAGTTACCCATTACTATGTTAAAATCCAATTTCAATAATATATGACAATACAACATAAGTATAATGCACTCTATTCTCTCCAATCCTCTTAGGTGCTATATAATTCCTCATTACTCTAGGAATGTGAATTCGTTATATAATAACCATTCTTTGACTAGCGTCAATTGAATAATCCTAGAAGTTCTATTCACATATCAATAATTACAATCCTATTGATAATCCAATGTTCACTATCTTCATCTTAAATGATTTATGAACTCATACAAGTGTTTCATCGATACCCTGAATAATCTAAAACATAGTTGTTAAATTCTTTAAGTGTTATCATATCTCCAATCTTGGATATTCCAAAAGAGATCAATATCTCTCTATTGCTCTCGATGAATGGGTTTCTAGCACAATCTTGTCAATGTATCCATTCCTTATTCTCGTGTTTGGAAAGCAGAGCAATCTAAATATATTTATTATTGCATAGGCACTCCAATGAGAGATTCATCTCTGGTTATTGTTAGCCACACTAGATATAAATTGGAATGACATAATGAATTTAAATGTTAGTGTCAAATAGACTTTAAAGCTCAAGATGTATATCAGTATACATGAGGACATTCAACTTTTCGTTTATTCAAGACTTTACACTTGTCTTAGAGACTTCATATCTCTTAGGAATTTCCATTTTGAAATGAATCTTATGCTATAGGAGTTTATGGAAAACACACAGGGTAATAAGGTCAATTCATACCTGAGCAATTCTCCCAAATATACTTAGATGTTACACTTTGTTGGCTACTCTAGTCTGTGACGGCCTTCTTGTGATATTAGATAGCATTAAGTGTCTTTCCCACTGGGCCCGAGCTTCCTCCCTCAGTATGCACCCACCCATTTGAATCATCTTTTTTTTTGTTGAGGGACTCCCTCCATGCATGATATGTACAAAAATGTATATCTTCCTGATTCTTTCGAAAACTACCAAGCAAATAACCTCCCCCTCATGTAAAGAAATTTTTTTTGCCTTTCTAGCATCTCCTCTTCCTACGCTAAAAATGGCAGCTCAAAGAATGTGGTCCCCTCCCTTGTGTCCATTGTAGGATATTTCCCCAAATGCCTCTCGCCTGCACATCTGTATAACTGTTTCTTGATCTCATGCCAACGGTTTTTCCCTCTTTTATTTTTAAAGATAACTAAAGGCCACTACTAGAGGTCTACAACAACAATCCCCAAGCATGGGTGACTCAGCGGGAGATAACAACCCATCGATGGTCATACCATCGCAGGTATGAGTTGATAATTGTGGAGATTTCATAGAAAAATCAATGTTATCCTTCCTAGCATGGATATTATTTTGTTTTCAAAACCTTTAGTTGAAAGGTAAATAACCTTTTTCATAAATCCCAATGATCGTTTACTATCATCATCTACATCACAAAGAGTCAATTCTTAATTATCATTTTCTTTTACTGGAACTATATTACTAAGCTCGGTATCTCCACCATGCCGTGGATACATAGGCAAGGTCTTTTCCTTAAAATGAGTTTAGCTCACAACCAAGGAGTGGAGTAGTTGATTCTTTTTACCACTCTCCCATAGTCCTCCATTTTCTCCTATTAGGTATGAAATATTCTTATAGATCATGTTAAACATGTAATTAAATACATATGTCAATAAAATATCGCGTAAACAATGCATACTAATGTCATTATACATTATTCAACAAGATGTGTGAACGGGGTTGAGGTACTCTCCCCCTCACAATCTTGTGGATCATCAAAATCAAACATATAAATAGGTTAATATATTGGTATTTCAACCAAGCAATACCAAAACTATAGCTAAACCACTAGCATATATGTATATATATATATATACTCTCTTTCGAGTATATCCATTCAAACACATGAGAACTAATGACTATTGATTAATCCTTATCGAGAATCAAACTTTCCTTAACATAAATCAACAATTTTTGAATCGAAATATTGACTTACACCCAAAGGTTGAGTACCACCTACTTGACTCAACTAGGTTCGCTAATTATCACCAACACTAGACATAAGATGGTGACAACCTGTTATATTCCTTGTATCTATATTCTTCTCTCCAATGATTCTCTCCCTCCCTTTCTCAGAGGTGGAAACCTGATTCCTGAATGCAACTTTCCATCACCAACTAAAGATTAGTGTATTAATAATCATTTCATAATCCTCATGAAGTCATCACATCTTGACAACTTTTAAACACATGACAATTTTAGTGAAATACACATAACTTAAGATACATTGATTTTTCCAAACATTTTTCCTAAACATCTAATCATTGAATCATGTGTAATCTTCTACTAATTACTTCAAACATAAAATGTAAAAGAGAGTTAAAGTTAGGGATGTAACAATATTGTTTAGTTGCATATACTACAATTATGTTTATGAGCCAGTGTCAAATTCTTATAGCTAAAATAATATTATATTTGTTGCACTAAGATGCTTGTTGATGATAGAGAGCAAAGTAATTAGAGTTTTTCATTATAATAGGATCAAAAAATACTAATAAAAGAGGCTTGTTTCATAGATTTGTTCAAAGGCTGTTGTTTTGATAGTAGAAAAGCCACAAGAAGAATTTTCCACTGAAAAAGGAGCTATAGTTCACCAAATAGAAATTGCAATGAATGGCCAAAGGAAAGAGAAAAAAAGTGAAGGGTTTCAAGGAATCTATGCAGATCTAAAGTTATAGCCCAAATTTTACTATTGCTTTTATTTTGAAGGTTTGAACTAATTATTGTAAACTGTATGTAATTAGAAAATAAAAATATAAAGAAGCCAAAATTATTTAAGGGGTGAAGGAACATATATTTGTGAGAGGAAAGTAAATCAATATCAAGTGTATAAGGCAAAGTTTAAATTATTTTTGTTGATTGGAATAGTAGGTAAAAGAGTGAAAAAAGAGAAAGGGGTTTTGGAGGAAGAACTCAAAGAACTTAAGAAAATTAATCATCAAGTTTCAATAGAAAAGAATGTACAATTAATAAGAATTTATGATCTTGAAATTAAATTGGATGAAATTAAAGTAAAATATGAAGCATTACAAGAAATATTGAAGTTATTTGATGAGATGAAAGAAAAGATTAAGAAATTAGAAGAGGAAATTTATTTTCAGAAGAATGAAATATTAAAATTGAAAGAAGAGAATAAATGTTTGAAATCAAAACCATTGGTGTATAATATTGTATGTGGTACTAAAGACTTGTGTTCTATTAATCAATCAAGTAGTTTATGTGATGATTCATGTGATACTAAATACTTGCATAGTTAAGTTGATGAATCAATTGGTTTATGTGATGTTGCTGAAGTTATTTATGATAAAAAATACAAAGATAAAAATGATGAATCTATTAATCATGCTTTTTGTAATGAAAAGAATATTGGTTTGAAAATTATGAAAAGAATGGAATATAAAGGACAAGGACTAGAAAAGTATGGACATGGAATGAAAGAGCCAATAGAACCAGTTATGAGGCTAAAATTTGAAGGTCTTGGATATATTGCAGGTAAAGGAAATGACACAAGTACAAACAAATTGGTTCAAGAAAAGAAATATGTGCATTGTTCACATTGTAATAGTGAAGGTCATATAAAAGATAATTGTTGGGATTTACATCCATGTAGAATTTGTGGTTTGAAAAATATTCTAAAAACACTTGTTGGAATAGAGATTAGGAAAATGAGTCTATGATAGGATGTATGAAAATGAAGTGTGGTTGGAGTTTTGGATCAAATTGGAAAAAGTTCACAGGGGTGTTTAAAAGGTTATTCAAGTACAAATGTTCATATAAAGGAAGGTTTAAAGACTCGAGATGTCATGGTCTTGTAAGATTTCAAGAAAAATGGAAAGCTACAAAAAATATAGAGACTTCCAATTTGAATTTTTGATAATCAAGGTTTGAATGACTACTGCAGTAGTGGGATGAGTTGGTAAAGAGTTGTGAAGAGATCCACAAATATTAAAGATAGCTTGAATGTATGATTGACTAAGTCTATAGACTTGAAAGAAAACAATTGGGAATTATAAATATTGATGTAACAAGTAGTGGAAATTAGGGGGGAGTGTTGGAACATTCTAATTTCTACTAGATATTGCATTATAGTCTCTCTTGAAATATGAAAATGTATTGTCTACTAGTCAAAAAAAGTGGACAAAGAAAAATGTATGCTAATGTTCTTGAATCTTCCTAAAGCCTCATGTGATCTCTAATCTCCTTCATTTTCTGGAAGCTTCTAACACCACTATAAAAGAGGATTAATGTAAAAGAATTTGGCAATAAATACAAGTTGTTTTGTGCAACAACACATTGGGAAAATCTCTTTGTTTTATATTTGTGCATGTTTAAGCTCTATCCACCTCCAACATTTTTGTCACCCACTTTTTTCTTTGGTTGCTATGATGGGTATTGTCATCAACCCCACCCTACAATGCTACACATTTTTTAAAGATAATACAACATGTCAGGCCCGAGCCTGCAATGTCTATTTTGGTATTGATCACTAGTCATCTTCTCCACCCAATCTCTTCTGCAAGGGAAAAATGCCACAAGGTGTATTAGTGGTAAAATCACTATTGATATTTTCATTGCCTTATTGTCCCATCCTTCATTTTTAACAATATCATTAGATTCCAAAATGTTTGTAGAAAACGCAGGCAGTAAGTCTCTTGGTATCCATATTTGGTAGGAAATCTAAAAGATTAGCAAAAGAAGAATGCAATTGAAACACTTGAGATGGATTTTTGGAATTCAAAACATAGGGACATAAACAAACATAGGAAACATAGGAAGCACAAAACATAAAATTATTTTACACACAAACACACACAGCCTCAACTCTTTATTTTCTAATAATTGAATTCTTACATATGACCTCTCTATATAGAGATTTTGCATTACCAATACTAAATATAGTTCATGCATGCATGCAATGAACTAAAATAGCTTGTCTAAAAATAGGACTATGATGACTGTTACAATCAATATGCAATTACATGCAGTTACACACAGTTATTAAAAATAAATGTTTACTAATAACTTTGCATGGAATATTTAGTGAATGGCATGGAAATGAGGCTTGAGAATCATTTTCTAATATTCTCCCCTTTGATGCTGAGACTCACAATATAGTGTTGAAGATTTGTATTCTGAACCTGAGCAACTCAATGTGCAAATAGACTCTCTTAGATCACAAGGTTTTCCTTTCTTTCTATAACATAAAGATTTCTCACTGTCTCTTAGATCATATGACACATTATTGCTTTAAACATGCCAAAATTTAGATTTATAAAAAAAATTGAATATTTTTGTAACTTTTTTCCAACTGGATCCATCAATCCATCCATAATTAACCTTCATACAATCTTTCTTAGATTGTCCATTCCACTCTCTGTTCCAATCTTTCTCAAATTTTCCACTCCACTCTCTATTCCAACATGATTTTTTGGAATGATTCTTCAACCCACAAATTGTACAAGGATGAAGATTCCATCATTTCTCTTTTTTATGTCCTCCCTTATGACTGAGAACATTCCATAAACGAACTTGTAACACTTGTTACATCACTTCTATCTCTCTCACCATATTTGAGGCCTTCATTCTTTGGCCTCACAACTGGTTGAATGGGCTCTCTCATTCCTTGCCCATGTTTTCCCAAACCTTTTGTCTTTTCAAGCCAACCTTTGTTATTAGCTTCACATGTTGCAAAAACATTAGTTTCACACACATCTTCATCTTCAACTTCACATTCTTTGCCTAAAGAAACTTTAGCTACATCACCCATACATGTAGCATCACACACAAGTGACTTTGACCTCAAACATTCAATTTCTTTCTCCAACAACTTTAGCTTTCCTTCTAGATCTTCCTTCTTTTTCTTGATCTCTTCAAGCAACTTCAATCTGCCTTGTAGCTCTTCATTTTTCTTTTTCACTTTTTTTAATTCTTTTTCTAGATTTTCATTCTCACACAAATAATCACATCTTTCTTTTGAAAACTCCTTTATCTTATCTATCAATTCTGAATTACACTTTTTCAACTTCACCAATTCATCTTTCAAACTATCTTTCTCACACATAAATTTGTAGTTTCGTTCTTTGACTTTTACCAATCTTTCCAATTGAAACAAAAAAATTAAACTCACCTTGCAAAAAACTACAAATATGACAAAATATTCACCTCTTTGAAAAAACTATGATTTTCTTTGAAACAAACCCACAAATAAAAACAATGATTCAATTATAATCTGCTCACAATAGTAGTTTCACCTTAAATATATACTTGCAACCTTTTATTTCTGCATCCTCCTTTCTAACAACTGTAAATTTCTCTTTCTACTACTTGTGATCTAGTTTTTAGACATTCTTTTCTTCAGTAATATCCCTGAAAACATGATTGACAAGGCTCTAATACCACTTGTTGGATTTCAAAACGCAAAGACATAAACAAACACAGAAAAAAAAGGAAGCACAAAACAAAAAAATATTATACACACAAACACACACAACCTCAACTCTTTATTTTCTAATAATTGAATTATTACATATGGCCTCTCTATTTAGAGGTTTTGCATTACCAATACTAAATATAGTTCATGCATGCATTTAATGAACTAAAATAGCTTGTCTAAAAATAAGACTATGATGACTGCTACAATCAACATACAATTACATGCAGTTACACACATTTATTAAAAATAAATGTTTACTAATAACTTTGCATGGAATCTTTAGTGAATGGCATGGCAGTGAGGCTTGAGCATCATTTTCTAACATGGATGATAGGGTATCCAAGTACAAATGGACTAGAGAGAAATATCAAATAAGAAAATCTAGAGAGAAAGAGAAAGACAAATGTGGGAAAGCCTCCATAATGCTTCTATTTACAAAGTAACATAGCCAATTCCATAAGAAGGGTATGTGTAAGATCATGATGGGCCAGAAAGTGGTGATATGATGGGTATTTATAGGGTATGTGGTTGATGACTTTTTTTTTACCCAAAATTAATGAAACGAAAAGGGTTTTGAAAGGAGATTCTAAGCTTTTCACCAATATAAATTATGCTTTACTTTGAGTTTAATAAATAATTATTATTCATTTTCTATTTGAATTACGACTAAAGTCCTAATTAATAGGTTGATTGAAAAACATCTATAGCTTTCAAATGGTATCACATTTTTTGAATTTGAAACATGCATCACATTCTATGCTTCGTATACTATAGGATTAAAAAAAGAATTGAATTTCATGAAGTTTTGACCAAGTTTAGGTGGTTAGATGTACAAGTTTTTTTTTTTATTAAAAGTTGTATTGAAAAAATCATTATTAATTATTTACTTGGAAAATAATTACAAAAAAATATGCATCGCATTGGGACATGAATCCTCTACTTATATCTAAAATCTTATAAAAAATATTGTCATTTTATTGTGGTTAGGGTGGTCAAACAGACACCTACTTATTATTTCCCTGAAATTTAAGTACTACTGCATTGAAATTTCAAATTTTCACCAAATAGATTTAAAAAAAACCTAGTAGTTTATAAACTACGTTGAATTTTCTATAAATTATATTGTTACATATTTTTTAAATAATATAGATAACTTATTCAAATTTTTACGTCAAGTTTCCTAGCTCTGATTTTTCTAAAATTTTCGCCACTTAAGGGCCTATTTTTTCCATGATGATCCTGCACATACCCAGAAAGTAAACTCTATGGACCGAGTCTTCATTCTTTAAGGGAGGAACTAAACTACCCTAAATTGTTGGCCATTATCCTCATTGGGTTTCATTTTTTTGTTTAGAAGACTAACTATTCAATGCCAATGGTTTTAATTATGGTTGGGAAAAAGAAGGGAAGGTCTAAATTAAAGCATTAGAATAAATATCAAAATGTTGTTGGCAGAATCTTGTGATTTTCGTCCTCTCCAATCAAATATTCTTTTTGGAGAATCTTTCCTAACATGTTAGCCTCAAATCAAGAGGCGATTCCCCAAAAATATTGCCTACTCTAGAAAACAAACCAAGAAGCTAGGTTCATAAGTTCTTGTATTGCATTAACTCAGGGAAGGTGCATATAACTTACCTTGGTGCATGCCTTAAAGGCACCCAATTCATTTGGTTATCAAGCTCATTCATTTGTTGAACAGACATATGCTTGAGAGATGTAATCATGATTTAAGCATTCGTAAAGATAATACTAGCAGTTGCATGCATAGGAATGCAATGGTCAGCTAATAGGGGTGCACCACAAGAGGCTATCTAGTGGGAAGGAGGAAGGAAACTTTTTTGTGGAAAGGGAAGAGAAATACAAAAAACTTTAATATTTACAATTTTTTGATTGAGTCGAGAAATGGAAAGCATGTTAATTAGTTAGTAGGAAGTAATGTGAGGTTAGTTCATATGTCATTGGCTAGGGGTGGGACAATACATATATTTTCCATGGAGAGGGGAAATCGATTTGTGCATCTCCACATATAAAACTAGTAGTTGACAATTGATTAATGAAAATGTAAAATAAAACCGTAGACCATGTGGGATGAATCAAATTAGTTATAATGTATCCATTAATTTTAATTTTAATGTAATATTTAATAATTTTAGTTACAATAGTTAAAGTTTCATTGCAATATAAGCACAAGCATTGAAGTCCCAAACAATTTTAATTGAGTAACAAATGTCGGGTCTTTTGAGACAAAAATTTGTTGGTAAACATGGTACCAATTTTTATTCTTTCCTCTTCACCAGATTGACTCCGTGCAGGTTGATTTTGAAAAGCATGCAATCCTCCTCCTAAATATTTTTCTAGCCTAAAATTGATTTTACTTAATAATGTTAGGAATATAGTAAATTAATTGTCAACAAATATAATTTCTATTCTTTAAAAATGATAACTGAAAAGTATAAATTAAATTTAAATTTTTAAATAATTTTTCTTCTAACAACAATAGTTCTAAGCCAAAATTTAAGATATGAAATAATTTTATCTCTATTTTAGTTTTATATTTATTAGCCATGGATGCACATGTATATTTAATTTAAATGATAACTAAAAAGTATAAATTAAATTTAAAATTTTAAATAATTTTTTTTCTAACAACAATAGTTTCACACCAAAATTTAAGGTATGAAATAATTTTATCTCTATTTTAGTTTTATATTTATTATCCCTAGATGCACATGTATATTTGAGCTTTTTGTCTAGGTTATTCAATCAATTAATCAATTATTATTTAATTATGTTAAGATACATATGCATAGAAATACCCATGATTTTAATTAGTAATATTGCATTTAAAAATATTGTTAAGCAAAGGTAGTCGATAACTTTGGGTATCCCATATTTTTGAAGAAAGAAAGATGTTTAATATTGCATATCTTTTATAATTACTATTTAGTGCATAATTTTGTAAATTAAAGTTTTAGTACATGCATGTGTTTTTTGAGTTAGTAGTAGTATAATAAAATGGGGACAAGTATAAAGGATTGAAAAGTAGTCAATTACAAGGAAATTTAGAATACAAATATCATTTTTTAATGAATTAATTTATAGTGCAATTGAAGACTCACTGACACCATTTTTTGGTGGAAACAAATAAATAAAGCTCATGAAGAGAAGGGTACGATCACACAATACAATTTTTTTTGGATTCTTAGAATAAATGAATAAAAGATATGCTTTTCTTTGTTGTGACATGACAAAAGTCTCCAGTGGCTCCCTACCACTTTCTATGACATAATAAATATGTTATAAACAATTTTTTTTGAAGCCAAGTGTATGTAAAAATATGTGTACAGATGTATCTATGTAAGAACAAATATATGGCATTAAAAGCCAAAACACAAAATCCACGCTCGTTACCCACCCTACCATATTGGCATCATGAAGCCCCGGGGACTCTAGCCAAACCCCCGAGCAAGAAAAGTATGAAGTGTCCACAGCAAATTTTGTGGAGTTCCATTATACATCACACAATATCAAAGTTGAACAAAATATAGTGTTTTCATATATGATCTATCATATTGAAGTTTTTTTTTGTTGTAGTAACTTTGTAAAAAAAAAGCATCATGATTTTTGTGTGCTTTTGTATGCTTTAGTCTAGTACCTTCAAATAGAAGAGAGGGGTATATCAATGGACGGGAAAGCAAGAACATGAATGAACCATAAAAATCAGTAAGTATATGGGTAAAATCAATATAAATAATCTCAAACTAGAAACAATAAATAATATTTACAATTGGTTCACTAAATTTATTTATTGATAATGGAAAAGTTATGTACGTACATGTATTTTAGATAGTGTTGCAAAAATGCAAGTAGCATTGGATTGAGTTGTTGGAGCATTAAACAATTTGAAATAGACAATTTAGAGCGCACTATTTTTTTTGGATGTCTATTGTATCTGTGCAACATTATTAAGGAAACCATATAGATCTACAATAAAAGAGGTTAAATATATACATATACATATATACACATATACATACACATGAATATATATTATTTTTGGTTGAATTCTCATTGGAGGGTTTTAACATAGGTATGCTCCAAAATATGCAAGAAAATATATTGATTAAGTTGTATTGTTGAAAGAGCCATTGCGGCCTCTTCATTCCAGAGAAGACTATAGTAAAAAACATCACTCCAGGCTGTTGGTTGGTATATGTTCCCATGTTTCACAAACATATTTTTACATACACATCTTAGGCATGGAATGTAAATAAAGTCATTTTGCATGAGTATTTTGCATAGATGATTAATTTAATGTTCATGTCTTCTTGTTATATGTTTCTATCTTTGGAATTACACCCATTTTGCATATTTTAAAGAGATTATTATTGTGTTTTGGATGGACAAATTGTAGTTATTAAAGCGGGACATTTTTGTAATTTTTTTGTCCTTTGTTTATTGTTTCAGTTATCATGCACCTTTTAAGTGATTATATAGTCTTTATAGTATGTGGAATGAAGCTTTGTGGATGGCTCTCTAGTTGAAATAGTTGAGGAAAAAACAATATTAGGTAACATATTGGTACAAGATTCCAACTACGTTCTTTGGCAATAAATATTGAAGACAAGCAGAGAAATTGTATAAGATCATGTGTTAGAGTGACTAATTTATTGTTCATTTCTTTCGCTCTCTGCTAATTATTCCTTGTAATATGATTGTATCTTTGACATTATACCCATTTTGGAGACTTGAAAGAGATTAGAGCTCTATATGGATGGAGAAAAAACTAAATCTTCTTTCTTTCACCAAAAAATATGGTTAGGGTTAGTAATTTTTTTCCCCTTCGTTTACTATTTGTAGTTATGTCTATGCAATTTTGGCGTTATTACCATTAACATAGGAGCAATTGTAGATTAACATAGGAGTAATTACATGTGTGTGTGTGTGTGTGTGTGTGTGTGTGTGTGTGTGTGTGTGTGTGTGTGTGTATGCAAAGGGGTAGTATGAAAGCATAATTTTTTTTGGAGATAAAAATAGTTTAGTGGTTGTTAATTGTTATTCTAATAGCTCTTTTATAGTTTCTCTATTCGCTTATAATATTTAGTTGCAAGAAATGCACCTCGAATTTTCAATTAAGTCAGTGGCATTAATACCCATTTTGTGCAGGGTATTGGATCCCATTGGCTTTACCAATTATATTTAATGTGAGTTGATTGCCAAAGAGCATAGATCAAATTTTCAATTGACAACTCAACTATTATATCAACTAGTCATCCTGTATTAATATGTTAAATGTTGGTTTTTGATCATGTGCCATCTACCTGTGATTCTTAAGTGTGTTTCTAATAGTTCTTTTACAATTCCTCTATTTTGTCTATAATATTCAGTGCCAGATAATGTAGCTTTCAATTTTGAATTAAGGAGACGACTATTACATATATTGCTTGTGTTGTATCAATATTCACTTACTCATAACAAACTATTCATTATTGCAGGTCACATGTTCTATTCTCCATGGTGTCAAGGTCTATTTAATATGTTTTTCTAACAATATGTGCTTTTCCTATGATTATTAAGTGTCTTTGCACTTATATAATAGGTAATAGAATGACACTTATGTGGTGCTAAATATTATAGAGAGAAGCCACATTAAATATAATTTCAAAATATGCAGCATAGAAGAGACAAACTATGACAATGAACAGTTTGTTATGGGAATGTGGAAAGAAGAGTACCATGAAGAACATTTTCTCATGTAGAACTCTAAATTGATGAGGGGAAATAAATATCATGGAGCATATTGATAGAACACCTATAACATGTTGCATCCAAACAAAATAACCATGACAATTGACAGTTTGTTATAAGGAGCTTGAAACAAATGAGGGAAAAAGAGTATCATCAAACATATTGGTAGAATACAAGTAGCCTATGTAACAGTTGCAAGATGTATTAGAATAACACTTTAGAATCACATGTAAATGGGATATGAACATGCACCATTTTCCTTTTCCAATTTTTTTGGCCTATGCATGTTTTTCTACCTCTCTTAAGCTTGTATTCGATGTGGGTTTTTTGTCCATTTGTCATTTACCTATGATTTTTAACTATTTTTGTAACAACTATTTTAGAATCTCTCAAATGGTAAACAATCTAAACCAAATTTTATATCAAAGTTTAATATATAGAGAGTACAAGCTGCAAACCATAGATATAGAGATTTTCTTATACAAAGCTGCTAGTGTACAAAATGTATATAGCACTAAGGATGAGCATAGATAATAATGAACAATACGTAGGGGGAATGAAACATACACAAGCCAAGAAAAAGAAACAAGTCAGAAGGTAGAGGTCAATATTATGTTTGATGAAGAATAAAAAAAGTAAAATACAACAATAAATACCTTATTACAGGCAGCTTCAAAGAGATGAGAGAATGAGAATATCATGAAATTTTTTAATTCAAAACAAGAAATCTATGTAACAATTAGAACTTATCTATTGAGTATTTGTTTAAAATTTACACCGAGGTTTCCATCAGAGCAGCCATGGTTAGAATTTCTCGGTGCATCTATAGATATTTTTTTGATTAGCTAAAAAGACAACTATACGAACATGGACAAATGTAATGTGTACAATAGACAATGTTTATTGTAGTCAAGTGCATGTAAGAATTTGTGCATGAATGTATATGTAGACACGTAAAATGTACATGCACTCGATCCTGATCTACTAACATCATTTCATCCTAAATTATCCCTTTGTCTAACCATTTAATCAAATAGCATTATTTAATTAAAGTCATCATAATTCCCCTTTTAATTAAATAAATCCATCGATTTAATTAAATCATTGTCTTTATGTAATTAGCTAGGTCATTTCATCTTCCTATCTTTATTTAATTAAATAATCCATATTATTTGATTAAATCTCTAAAGTTCATCTAATTAAATTAAATAAATCAAACATTTATCTAATTTAATCTAACATCACCCCCTTTGGTTAAATAAATCAAAAATATTTATTTAACTAAATCTAAATCATTCTCTTCTCATTTTGAGTTATTTCAACCCTAAAATCTAAGTCAAAATGGTCAAATCAACTAACATCATTTAAATTAATCAAATCATGATTAATGCTAGTCCTAATCACTCAAATCCTCTAGATTTTGCATTTTCACATGAAAATCAATTTAATTGATTTATAAATCATCTATTTTCATTTAAAAAAGGCATCCAAGTGGGAATATTCCTCAAATTTGAAATCTCCCCCCAAATAGACATGTACATCCAACAAGGCATTCAATACCTCTTACATGTCCTTTCCTTAAGCCAAGTGGCATTTAACTCTCTTCTTTCAATCCCCCTAAACATGTCACTTCTTCAAATTCAAATTTCAAATTTTCACATTGATCAAAATGTGCTCAACCTTCATCCTCTCACATGTTGACAAGTGGCATCATATCATTGGTTTATCTTTTATCCCACATTCATCCTATATTTCAATCTTCAACTCTTTATTTCTATAAATAAAGAGCTCATCCTTCATTTTGATCATCCACAATTCATGCAAAGTTATTATACTCAAATCCATAGCAACTTATCATCAATTTCATCAAAGCATAGTTAGGTTTTTTGCAGATTTTCAACATGGAGCTCCATTGAAGTCATCACTACAAGCATCAATCCTTCATCAAGCATCTTCATCACACCATTGGAGTTGGGAAAGGGCCAATTTTCACATCAAATTGGCACCAAATCCCTCAAGAGATTAAGAGTTTGCATGGTTTTAGAATAGGATTTGATATTCTTGCTTCAAATTTATTGTGTTCTTAATTTCATTCCTCTTCTTTTACTTTCAAATGAATTTCTTGAGGAATCATGTTTCTAACCATGCATTTGATCTAACATATTGATTGTTTCTTGTGTTTTTGTAGGTTGGGAATGATGGTTCACAATATATATATATATATATATATATATATATATATATATATATATATATATATATATATATAGAAACAAATATATGGAAGCTATCTAGCCATGGAGGAAGAAAAAGGTTGAATGTATAGCTTAGGAAAATATAAATCTATTAAAAAAAACTTGTTTATGCTTACAATTATGGTTTTCTTTTAGGTACCAATTGTCTGACAGATGGGATTCATATCTCGTTCTCTATCTATGTTTGCACTGAACTTGACATGATATTGTTGTAAAGGAACATTTTGTTAGACCATATTAAAATACATGTCTCTGATTAGATATAAATGTAATGGAAAAAAGGGATTAAAAAATGACTTACAACAACAATAGAAGCCGAAACATTGTAGAATGTGAACCAAAACAGTTGGAAAGTTCTCAAATTTGGTATCTAATGGAGGTGGATTGTAGCTTTGTTGAGTAGCCTGGTATGAAACAAACACCACGGTTTGTCATTTCACAATGGAAGCAAAACAATAGACATCCTTGTATTAGAATGAATAATATTACATGTACTCCCTTGTGTACCATTGACCAACAATGCCAAGATAGATCAACCCTGACAAGATCAAAAACCTACCATGTTGTTTCCATTGAACAAGGAAACCAGTTCCATGACCGTCAAAGCACGTGGTCAACAAACTCTATCATCATTGTAAAAAATCCCAAGCAACCCATCGCAAATAACATGGAGCTTTATGGTTCATAGTATATATATAGAAACAAATATATGGAAGCTATCTAGCCATGGACGAAGAAAAAGGTTGAATGTATAGCCCAAAAAAATATAAATCTATTAAAACAACCTTGTTTATGCTTACAATTATGGTTTTCTTTTAGGTACCAATTTTCTGACATATGGGATTCATATCTTGTTCTCTATCTATGTTTGCATTGAACCTGAAATGATATTGTTGTAAAGCAACATTTTGTTAGAACATATTAAAATACATGTCTCTAGTTAGATATAAATGTAATGGAAAAAATGGATTGCAAAATAACTTACAACAATAATAGAAGCCGAAACGTTGTAGAATGTGAACTAGAACAGTTGGAAAGTTCTCCAATTTGGTATCTAATGGAGGTGGATGGTAGCTTTGTTGAGTAGCCTAGTATGAAACAAACACCATGGTTTGTCATTTCACAATGGAAGCAAAACAATAGAAATCCTTGTATTAGAACAAATAATATTACATGTACTCCCTTGTGTATCATCGAGCAACAATGCCAAGATGGATCAACCCTGACAGGACCGAAAACCTACCATGTTGTTTCCATTGAACAAGGAAACCAGTTCCATGATCGAAAAAGCACAAAGCCAAAAAACTCTATCATCATTGGAAAAAATACCAAGCAACCCATCACAAATAGCATGGAGCTTTATCATAATTGAGGTAAACAAAAAGAAATCTAGACAAGACTATATATTTTTTAATGCAATATACAAGAAGAGCGAAATAGTGAAATGATGAAAAAGAGAATTTTGTAGATAAACATTTGTAGCTATTTGAATGAAATAAAGCTAACAGAAAAGCTAAAAAGAAGACATAAGAATCTATGGAAGGAAAGCATGAAGCACAAATATCAAAACTCAAGAAATATCGATAGAGAAAATAGAAAACACAACATGGTTGCAGAATTTTAAACTTATTAGTCAAATGGAACATAATTTTTTTTTAGAATGTTTCTAGAGTATGTGCATATATAGTTTAACATACTGGAATGTTCAAAACATGTTATTGACTTATAGATCTTTAGGGTTCTACTTGTTTCCAGTTGCAATCTCTATGCATCTTTGACAATTGAAGTTGTTTGTATCTACATATGTATCAATTTGTAACATCTGCAACTATATGTTTAGAGTACTACGTGTTAAAATCAGTTCAAAGAGAATTGTAGGTATGTTGATAAAGAATTGACATCATGGAATTTAGAAACACTTGGAAAAACATGGATAGGTGGAATATATAGATGAGTGTATTGTTATGAATTCCATATACAGAAAGTATGACGATAAAATGTTGGAACGAGAAGTCAACAAATTAATATTTATGGGTGCATATTTGCATACTGAATTTAACAAAAATTGTATTGTTGAAGGTACATAAGATAGTAAACATGAAAAAAATTATCTTTAATGTGTAAAGCTAAATAGGATGCAAAGGATTGACTAAATGGGGGAAATTTAATGTCGTAGTCAAACAAAGAGTATATAGGCACAAAAAATGGGAAAGAGAGCATAGGTGCATAAATTAAAATGAATTAGTGAAATACAACAAAATATTGTTGAAAAAGCTTATGGAATAGTTGAATATATAATTTAATAGAATTGAATAATCAAAACATGCCACTAGCTTATACAAGTTTTGTCCTCTACTTATTGTTTTTGATAAAAGGAAAAAATGGGTTTTACAAGGACTCGAAACCACAAAGTTTACAACAAATGAAAGAAATAAGAATTAAAGAACCCAAAATAGAAAGTTTGTAGAAATAAAAGATAAGAAAGCATAGCAACCCCCAACCCAAGGCCAGTAAGGGCCACCAAAAAAGACTCAATCAAAAAAACCAATAGCAGAAATAGCCCACAACTAACCTAAGGAATTGAGAGCATTAACATCCTCAGCTTCGAGAGTGTGCATGTCCTGGGAACACTTCTTTAGAGCCTAAACCATCTAGGGCATAGGAGGTGCCATCCCCTTCAGGTTAGCTTTGTCCACTTTGAAATTCCATCATCCTCAATCCTACTTTTTTCCTTATCAGCTTCCAAGTCCACGATTAGAGAACCCTGATAAGTGTTTTCCAGTTTATCAGTCATAGCATTGATGATAATGGCATTATGTTTCACCAATTTGTGGTTGTGCTCAATAATAGCTTTCATAGTGTCATTTATTTTACCAATTTATGCTTCCAGACGCTTGACCTTGCCTTCATTATCCTTAGCCTCCAATCTCATTTTTTCCTCATTTCTCCCACCCTATGTGGAATTAAGGGAGCTGACTTTAACTTCCAATTCCTCTAGCTTGCTACTGAGGGACCTATTTCTGAGGTTAAGGTCCTTGATTTGATGAAAGGAACACTTCATAATTTTAAAATAATCAACAACACCATTTATGAAAATAGCCAGAATATCCCCAAGAAACTCCCTATCCTTCTTAAAATAATGATCTTCAAGGTTAAGATCATGGGTCTATTTTCATGGTTCGTAGTAGGGTAGGATGAGAAAGAGTCCTTGCTAGCATCCAGGACCACAGAAAAATCCTCCAGGGTATCCTCAGAGTAGGAGAACAATTTATTAGAAGGGGAACCCTTCTGAATGGACTTCACTTCCAAAACAGAGCAACTGGGGTTTACACTGCAAAGCTTTCTTGCGAGAGTTGATAGGGGATGGGGGGTCTTCTTCAATTTGCTCAAAGTTAGGCTTATTTTATCCTCTGAAACACTATTATCTGTGTCATCATCTTCAGAGGATGAGGCAGAGACAACGTTGGATAATGTCAAAATATTTTGAAAATGTTCATAGATAAGCCTAATAAGGCCTATGTGCAATATCAGGTACTTAGGGTTCTTATGATCATCCATACTATTACTTATGGAACAGTACATATACTAAGGAAAAGAAACTCTTACCTTGTAACGAAAATGGTTGAGAAGGGAAAAGTGGTAGTCATAGACCCTGGTGAATCTACCATCAAGGGTGATGTATTCCATGATAATTCTAAGCACTTTTCTCCATAATGACTTTATCGAATCAGCTTCAAAGTAGTTGTTGGAGACTTTTATCAACTTTTTCTTCTCCTTGTCTTTCCTGGGGAATCTGATAACTGCCTTGTCAGAGAACTTTCTATCTCGATAGAATCTCATTCCCTTAGTAGACATGCCAGTCACATCCCCAATGAGGTTCTTGTCCACCGTAACCTTCCTTCTGAAAATAATAATTTCACCATTCTTCCAGTTTTTCTCAAAGTATTTAGTGGCCTTCAGATCAGGTTCATGAAGCTTTTCAATGAGGGGAAGCAACCCACCTCTTTCAATTTGTCTCCAAACCTTTAGATTCCTCTTATGCATTTCATAGCTTTTCGGCTCCACCCTCTTCCTTTCTCCTCCCATATTCACAGTCACTTCCCCAATGTCTCTACCAGAGCCAAAGTTCTGAATCAGAATGCAACAACCAAACCAAAGCACCCATAAAACATGCCAATTCTTTTTCACCAGTTAAGATAATAAAATCAACCCCATCGAATCTATTGATGTTAACGTAACTTGGCCATACTCTCTTTCATCATCAAAATAAGTTGTTTCTTTCCCATGCGTAATATCATAGCCAATTAAGGCCCTTGCATTAGCACCTAGAACCCTAAGGTTTTGTCACATGACAACCCCCATCTATTTCACCCCCTCATTAGAAAAAAAATCAGTGATGTTGTTGGCCTCTCTAAAAACATGAGAAATTTTAACTTTATCAAATTCTACTAGAAGGGATTTAGCATCTTCAATCCAACTCTTGATAGTCCATGAAGGAGGGGACTTCCCTAGGAGGCAATCAATTATGTTTTTAGAGTCTCCTTCAAGCCATAAATTTTTATTGTTCTGACTATACGCTAAGTTGATCACTTGAAAGGAACCAATAGCTTCAGCCATGTGGTTGGTTTGAGATCTTAGGGAAATAGCCACCACCGCTAAAAAATTACCATTAGTGTCCCTAATCACACCTCCACTTCCAACCAACCCTGGGTTTCCCTTAGCCACTCCATCGAAGTTGGATTTAATCCAACCACCTAGAAGAAAACTCTAGCACACCCCTTCCTAATCTTTTTTTGTTGGTTTAGAGACCCTAGTCACATAATTTTTTATCTTCCACTCCTTCGCTATCTTTAATTCATATGGAGAGAAAACCATAGCCTCCAACTTATTCTCTTGCTGAAGAATGATATTGCAGTTTTCCACTATAAGCTTGAAGATTTTTTCAAACACATTATTCTCCGAAGTTTCCTTATCCTAAAAAGTTTGTTATTTCATTCGTTCCACACTCCCCAAGTTAAATAGGGGAAAGTGAAAGTCCATAATCTTTGAATAAAAGGATTCAGAGAGGGAGCTTTCCATTGAGAAAAAAAGTCTTTGATAGATTGAGGAAAAACCCATGAAATGTTCCAGAGAGCCAAAAACTTACCCCATATAGCAATAGTATATAGGCCAATGGAGAAACACGTGATTAATAGACTCTGCCTCCTTCTTGCAAAGATAACATCTATTTGGTATCTAGAAACCCTGCTTGTAGAGATTATATATCGTAAGCACTTTATTTTGAAGAAGGATCCAAAAAAAATATTGACTTTAGGGGTCAAATGTTTTATCCAAGCTCTGGTCCAAAAAGGAGAGGGAGCTTGAGTTAGGGATAGTAGAGAGACAGTCGAAGAAATAGAGTAGTTGCCTGAGGGGTTATTAGTCCAGACTAAATGGTTGTCCTGCTGATTCGAGCCCATCCTAATAGCCATCAAAGATGAGTGAATTGGGGCCAACTTTAGGATAAATTGGAATAATTCCACCCACCCCCCATTATTCCAATAGTCCTTAACTTGAGTACCATAAGTTATTTTTTGAATGCCAGATCACCTATTAAACCTTTCATTGTTAATTAGGGGCTCCTTGAATAACCATCTATCCTCCTAGAACCTACCATGATTTCCACTTCTTATATTCCACCCAACACCTAAGTTGACAATATTTCTCCCAATAATCATATCATTCCAATAAGTTGATCCATGGGGTAGAGAAGGTGAGTCTAGTAGGACCATGAGGGATCCACAATTAGCCATGTATTTTCTTTTTAAAATGTCTTTCGATTCCCCATGAGATGAAAAAGACCTCCAAATTTGCTTAGCAAGAAGCATCTTATTCATCATTATGATCTTTCTTAGACCCAAACCTCCCAAAATTTTCAGCCTACAGACAAGATCCCATCCAATAAGAGGCATTCTCTTTCTTTCTTCAACCCCTAACCAAAGAAATCTTATTTGAATTTTTTCAATAGCATCCACAAATTTGGTAGGGATTTTGAAAAGGCTTAAGGCATAAATCAGAAGGCTCTGTAGAGACATTTTGAGGAGCTGGATTTTTCCCGCTTGACTAAGAAGGGCTCCATTCCATCCAACAAGAATTTTACTGAACCTATCAACCAACGAACTCCAAAAAGACTCAGGAGGTTTTAGGCTTAAGGGAAAGCCAAGATAATTTGAAGGTAAGGATTCCACTCTACATCCTAGGATTTTGGCTATCATAACTTGTCTGTGATAAGGGGTGTTAAAAAAGAAAAGAGAGATTTTATGTCTATTGAACAATTGACCAAAAGCCCTCTCATACTCATCCAAAATTCTTTTCGAATTATTAGCTTCAATCACATTAGGTCTTCCCATCAACAAAGTATCATCAACAAACTGCTGATGAGAGAAAATAAGATTACTAGAAGAATTCTTTAGACCCACCAAAGACCCCAAATCAATCATTCTTTTCAGGTTACACCCAAGACATTCCACCATTATAGTGAAAAAGATGGGGGAGATAGGATCACCCTATCTTAAACCTCTCAAATTCTGAAAGAAATGCGAAGGGGATCCATTCACCATAATAGAGATAGACATAGTTGAAACAAACTGATTTACCAACTGAAGAACTTTGTTGCTAAATCCAAAATCCCTCATGATTTTGAATAAGAATTTCCAGTCCACATGGTCATAGGCCTTTGAAATATCCAACTTGACGAGAAAATCTTCTATTTTGGATTCCAAAAGGGAATGAATATTCTCATGGATAGTGACAATAGAGTTGAGGATCTTCCTACTAGGGACAAACCCATTATGTTGGGGAGAGATCAAAGAAGGTAGAATTAAGAGAAGCCTAGAAGTCAAAATCTTTGAAATGATTTTGTAGAAAGAATTACAAAGGATTATAGGCCTGGATGCTTCAAACTCTACCACTCCAGGTTTCTTGGGAATAAGGACCAAAAAGGTAGCATTAAGTTCTTGAAGAAGGCTTCTTGATCCAAAGAACTCTTTGAAAAAATTCACAACATCCTCTTCAACAATATCCTAGAACCATTGAAAAAAGAACATGGGAAACCCATCATGGCCAGGGGCCTTATTCCCTTCAAAGGAGAAAACAAATTTTTTAATCTCATCCCTAGAAGGAATAGCAACAAGCTTGGTATTATCTTCCACCTCAACTAAATGAGGAATGGCCTCTAAAAGATTATCTTTCTCTTCATAGATGATTCCTCCACTTGTAGAGAGGAGATTACTATAGAAAAGGACAACTTGTCTTCTAATGTCATCCTCCTCCTCAAACCGATTGCCATTACTTTCAATGTGAGAGATTCTATTGGCAACCCTATGTTTAGAAGTAGACAATTGAAAATATCTAGTGTTTTTATCTCGAGCAAAAAGCCACAAAGCTCTATATCTTTGTCTCCAAAAGTCCTCCTCTCTGGTTATTATTTCATGCAATTTCACAAGCACCTCATTTTCTTTTTCCCTATTATCATCAATATAGCCTTCCCTATGGACTTTATCCTGAATCTCCACCAACTCCATCTGAAGCTTAGATTTGATTCCAAATTTTTTACCAAAGGTCTGTTTCTTCCATCTTCTTATTTTACATTTAACTTCCCTTAGTTTCTTAGCAACCCTAAACATGGTTGTCCTAGGGACATTGATATTCCACCATCTCCTTAAATATCCTCAGTAATTTGAGGATGGGAAAGCCACATTCTTTCAAATCTGAAGGGAAATTTTCTCTTCCCCTTTAAAGGATCTACCACAAAGCTTATGGGAAAGTGGTCAGAACCCACCCTAGAAAGATCTTTTAAAGAAAATTAATATTTTAAAAACCATTGGTTTAAAATTAAAGTTTTGTCTAAGCTAACTTGGATCAAGTCCTTACCATTTCTTTTGTTTGACCAATTAAAGGCAACTCCCTACATATCCAAATCAATCAACACCTTGTTATTTATGAAATACAAAAGGTCCAATTTGATTTCTAAGTTAATCTAGGATCCTCCAAACTTCTCATCATTCTAAAGAGGAGTGTTACAGTCTCCCATAACGACCCAAGAATCATTATTAAAAATCCTATGAAAGGCAGAAAGCTCCCACCAAAATAGCTTTCTAGCACCTTTCCCATTAGGGGCATATATATTAGACCGAATCCAGCTAAAATTGTCTTTGATATGGGAAAATCCAGTAGTCACATGATTAGAAGTTTCCAAAAAAGTTTCCCCTTTAATGAGATTTTGGTTTCAGAATGTGACAATACCTCCTGAGGAACCTTCTGAATTGTTACCATGGACACCACAAAATTGAAACATTTTAATCTTCTCCACCTTCTCCTTAGGTATTTTTTATTATTGGACTAGTAAAATATCAAGTCTATGGTCCCTAACAGAATTTTGCAGCACATCTTTCTTATGGAGACTATTCATCCCCCTGATATTCCATGACATGATCTTCATGTATTACCAGGTGATCAAAGAATCTCAGGGATAGTCTTTTCAATACCATCTGCAATATCATGAAAACTACCATTCTCCCTCAACCACTTTCCAGTTCTTCTTCCTTGGTTTCTCTTAGTGGTTCTACAATCTACCTTAGCTCTAGTTATGGTAGTGACTCCACTCGAGGTATTCTGTTGTTTATTTTTCTTCTTCTTCTTCTTGGAAAAAGAGATGATATCATCTTTATCTGTATCTTCTTGGATTTCCATCTCTCTTCCTAATTCCCAATCCTTATTTGACATTCTCCTTTAGTCCAAGGGAAGGGTGTCCATCAATTCGTTGTTGTACTAGATCAAATTTTCACTTGAAAGCTCTTGAGTCAAACTCATGTTGTCAAAGGTGTCCTTGACAAAATCTGGGGAGATAACAGTTTTCAGAATCTAAAAAGAGTCCATACTAGAAGGAAGGCCTCCTCTAGTAGCAAGTGGGGGTAGAGGGAAACCAAAGCTCAATGTCAAACCTTGAATAGGAATAACATCTAGACTGGGTCCCCCAACCTCCTTACTTTCTGATTCCATAATAATATTGTTGATGGAGGATTCCAAATTTGGCATTCCATTTCCAATTCCTTCCAGTTCACACTCTTCATCCTCCTTCAAACCAGATAAGTTCTCTGACCCTTTTCATTGAGGCTCCTGAAATCCCAAATCTCCCTTGGAACCCACCACATCCTTGAGCTCAGAGGCAAGCTCCTAATATTCAGGCTTACTACACCCTAATTCACCAATACATGAATTATCTTTACTCTCTTTACCCCCCCCCCCTAAGACTTCTTTCTCTAGATAGGCTTCAGATTAGGAAAAGGTCTCTCCTTCTCTTTGTTGGCATTGAATAGGAATTTCTTAGCCCAATGTTTATTCTTTGGCATTATACCCATTTTGGATAGATTATTACATGGTATGCTTCTATAAAATTTAACTTGGAAATCCTTGAAAAGAGGATGGTATATAGTTTAGGACAAATGCAAGAATAATTGTTCTGGAGCCTTTTCTATAATTTGGTGGATGAGCTAGAGGCAAAAGCATTTGGCAGGGGTTGGAGTTATTCCAAATGTGCCTCTTCATTGTGATGTCAAGTATGTATTTATTATTGCTAAGTCTAGAGTATCTTTCAAATGAGAATGTTGGATCTATGTGGAGTCTCTCAATTGATTTAACATGTGAGATAGTTGTAAAATTAAACCCTTTCCTCTCTTTTCTACCTATGTTTATTGTTGCTATGTCTAATGTTTAGCCTTGTGCTTTATGTATTTTGATTCCTCATTCCATGGTGAGTGGGATTTGTGTTTGACTACCTTGAGTTATAGCTGGGATGGGCATGTCTCTTAGGTTTTTTGGGTCCCATGGTAGGCCAATCTAATTTTGGAAGAAAACAACAAAATAGTTAGGAAAATCTAGTGGCTTACAATGTGCATTGTACGCAATAGTTGTAACAAGATCAAGGGATCCATTGACTAGGCCAACTTGAATCCATAAATTTGTTGTTAGCATCGCTTGTTCACAAATACAAAGTTGTAGTTCTGGGAGAAGCTAGTCATCATATCCATGATCACATGTCTATTGTTGTGCTACTCAAGTAATGATAATGGCTATAGGAAGGTATAACTATTTGATCATTTTTTTGTTATGGAATACAACTAAGTCATTTGTGGCAAAAAAATGTGTAGCAACATTAAAATGATCTCTTTCTATGGATGAGAGAATTTTATTTTTTTTGTTTCATAAGCTCTTCCAAGTCATCATGGAGATCCTCATCATTTCTTATATGGAGAAGGATTTCCTGAAACTTTTGTTGGGAAGGGCTATCTCCTTTTTGGTAGAAAATAGTGTCCAATGTGACTGAGACTGTGAAAGTATGCCATAAGGCTACAACCAATGAACATGAAGCATAAATAGGGGTATCCATGATAGGTGGAAACTAGGCAAGATCACCAACAAGGATGATGGAAACACTACCAAATGGATCCCTCTGGTTATTAGGGAATGCTTTGTGCAATCGACTATCTATTT
The DNA here is from genome assembly GCA_007258455.2 of Sequoia sempervirens. NCBI lineage: Eukaryota > Viridiplantae > Streptophyta > Pinopsida > Cupressales > Cupressaceae > Sequoia > Sequoia sempervirens. The sequence continues at coordinate 58,487 of VDFB02289144.1, read as the reverse complement.
TCAATAGCAACTTCAGGCCTAGAAAACTCATTTCATCTTTCAAAATGTATTGAATATATATATATTGTTCTTGGAATATTGTCAATGCCTGACCAAGGTCCAAAGGATTCATATCCTTTATGGGAATCCGAAGGGATGTTTGAATTATGGAGGTGCATATGTTGTACGTAGCAACACCTATGGGGGCCAATGTGAGCAACGAGCTATTGGATCCAGTAATAGAAGTGTTTATTTGTTGTCAAATACAATTTATCAAAAAGGATTTTCCAGTGCCAATTGTCCCTTTTCTACCATAGAAAAAGGGTCTCTTGCTTGACATGGGATTAATTCATGATAAATTGGACTTAATGAGGCCTTGATTCAAGTTTTGTGAAGCATTTTATGCATCCACACTAGGGCTTAGACCTTTGCAAATTGAATAACATGCTTTTAATGATGTCTTGTAAAGGTGTTGTAAAATGTTGTAAGATGCTTTCACACTTTTCTAGACTTAATGAGCCTATTCAACATCATAAAATTTGTTTAATAGAATTATCACATCAATCTAGAACACTTATATCTTAAACTTAATGTTAAACTAGTGTTGTAATGTGTCTTTCACATTCACATTGGTTCTTGGGCCTTCCTAGGCTATGTGGACCTCATTTTAGTGTTGTAAAGTGCATTTAATCACAATTTCACATTGAATTCTATGTCCCAGAACCTAATTGACCTTTACATCATCACTAATTGGCCCCTATCAACCCATATTGTGCATCCTAAGGCCTAAATTGATCAAATAATTGACAAAGTTGCAATTTAAACCTTATTTCCTTATCTCTTGGCATCTGAGTTGTCAAAATGACCCTTGTGGGACCCATTTTCCATGCATGGTGAATCAGTCCTATCCAGGTGGGACCCATTCACCATGTGTGGTGAATGAGTCCCATTTGGCTCATTTTTGACCTTTGAGCGGGAAAAAAGTGAAATTTAATTTTACTATTTCTTCATGTCAACCTATGATAAGGTATTAATGGGTACAATAGGTGGATTTCCTATAAATATAAGTATTTTAACCCTAATTCAAATCTCTTATCTCATATCATTCATACATCCTCCAATTTTCCATCTCCAGTAAGGCAAGCTAGGGATTTCACATTACAAATCATCAAGTTAGCTTCCTAAGACATTCAAGGGATGAATCTTCCTCCATTGTTGCAGAAATCCAAGATCAAACATCATGGAAAGGTAATAAATTCCATTGTTCCATCTTTCATTCCATTCAAACCCTTAACCCTCCCTTCCTTTATCTCTCTCCCACTCCCTCCCTCTCTCTCTACCTCTCTCTACCACTCCCTCTCTTAGGTATCTCTCTCTCTCTCTCACTCACTCACTCTATCTCAAGTCTCTCCCTCCTACCCCTTCTCTCTCTCTTAGGTATTTCTCTCACTCACTCACTCCCTCTATCTCTCTCCCCTCCACCCTTAACCCTAAACCCTTAAACCATATACCCTCTACCCTTAACCCTCCTGTTAACTATAAAATTTGAAAATTTTATAGTTGTCTGTACTCATGAAATTTTTCCAAAGAGGCCCATATCATAAATATAAAATTGATGTATTTTTCTTTGTCGCCCATGTTCTAGTCAGTATTTATCATTTGGTCCCATAAAATTCACTTGAACCCAAGAATTTAAATATATAAAGTCATATCCGCATGAGATGATATAGGTCTTCCTGACCCATAAGTTATTTTATACTAACACATATTTTTTGGTGCATCAGCAAGAGGTCGTGAATGTCTTACCGAGATAATTTTATCTAAGGATTCATATCGGCATGATATAGTTCGAAGTCTCAATGAAAAAAGGATCCTATTGGCAAGACAACAGTCATCGAGGTGAGTCATATCGAGCACATATGTGTCTTACCGACCAAAGCACAAAGAACTATATTGGCTAGACTTGGGCCATCAGAGTGAAGTCTCATAGCATCCATCTTGTCTTGTCAATAAAGCAAAGGAGGATTTTGTCGATATGAGTTCATGGAGTCCTACTGACCCCCTATGTCACACCGACATGATTGCATTTGTAAAGCCTTGGCGATACATTTTGACCATCGGCGAGACTGGTTTAATCAGAGAGAGATATGAGAGTCATGCCGAGTGTTGTTCGATTGAAAAGAAAATAATTATGTCTCGGTGATCAGAAAATAGACCAAAGGAAATATCTCGGTGAGATACAAAGTAAGCGGAGGAACATCTGCCCAACTTACAAAGTCACAATGACATGTTTGCATCGGTGGGAGTTATAGCGATATACTTGAGATTGAAGGGATAACTCTCAGGGAGACTGATAACGCTGGTGAAACTACGAGACATCTTAGCAATATATGATATTTCGATAAAAAAGATACAAGTGAATAAAAATAACTCACAGGGAGACTCAAAGTGTTGGGAATACTACAAGGTATCTTAGTGAATGTTTTAATGAACGTTGGTAGAATCCCTAATAGAAGGATCACCCAAGATTTGAAAATGTTTTGTTGACAATATTACATGATGTGATAGTTAGAGTTTCAAAAAAAAACCTACTACACTCGTGTTTCATCTAAAACATTAATGGCGCCATGAAGCATGAGTAACTTCATGAATTAAGGAAAATTCAATTGAAAACATTGTTGTGGAATTGATAGTGGAGAAAGTAGAATGACGAATGAAGAACCAGGGCATTTTTCAACTCAAAATTTTCAAGATAAATACAGTAAGCTCTTTGCACCTTGACTTCTCTATTTTTGAATTTTACAATTTTTGAAGAATGGAAGCCACTAGTTCAAGAAAATTGAAGGGGAGAAAACATGGGGAAAGTAGTCAATCTAGAGGGAAAAAATAGAAAACCAAAATTGAGCCAGAGGGAATTGAGCGGAAGCTAAGCCAAGATCTTATCAACCAATTACCTAGCTCTAGACCTAAAGCCAGGTGATCTGCACAACTTAGGGCAGAAGTGGATAAACTAGATGACAAATGTCAGCTCATAGGAGATATTTTGACACCAATAAGAGGCTATGAACTTTTTAGTTATCTTTACTATTAGAGAAATCATTTTGAACCAGTATGTAATCCATGGAAGCTTAATCTGGGAAAGTTGTTCTACCCTAGTGTATTTTTCAATGTTGAATTGGTGAGATTGTTGGCCATTCATTATAAATCAAAACTCAAAGCCAACTATGACCCATCTGGGAAACCATTGATACATATATCAGAAGATGCAATAGATGAGGTTTTCAAATTGGAAGGGGTTTGCAATGAGAAAATCATATGTGAAGAATTAGAAAGGGGTTTTGGGAGGATGGACATAATTTATAAAGGTTGGAGGTTGCCACTGTATAGAATTAGACAAGGCAGAAAACCAGTTCCACTAGAGGATAGTGATGGACCCCCTTTCCATGTTGATCTTTTTGAACCCTGTATGAAGTATACTTATTTCTCGGTAGGCCAAGTATTGGGAATGGAAGTCCCAGAATATATGTCAATCATGCCTATGATAATTTCAGCAGATATTTAGTGTCATAACTCTAGACCTTTTGATTATGCCTCATACATTTTTAAGGGGCTTGATTCTGGGTTGATGACAGTGAAAAGTGGAGCCTCTATCTTACATCTTAGGCATTATTCATTGTTGATGCAAATAGTGTTGTATTTTGGCTAGGAGTTAGGGTTGTGACCTTAGGAGATGATAATTTCCCAATTCGATAAGGAAGGTATGTCATTACCTGTTCAATTATGGACTGTTATTTGGGATAGCAGGTTTGCTAATTCTTGTTTCATACACTTTGAGGAGTATTTTGTAAAACCATTGTACAAATTCTATAATCATCCATATGCTTATTCTCTATCTGATGAGATAAAGAGGTTTCTCAAGCCTAAGAACTTCAATGGGCCAATTAATCACAATTGGGGGGATTGGTATTGTTTGGATGTTGCTACCATGATTAGGGTTTACAGATTTGAAGATGCCCCATTCATTTTTCCTAAAACAGTCTTGGATAGGATTGCATACTTGGAAATTGTTAGGCAGATGGACTTTTCTAGTGTTATGAATTTGAGCTCCTTTGGAAAAAAGGCTTTCATGCTTAGTAGGTTGTGCTTCGGTGATTTTACTGTATTAGCGAAGGAAGGGTACAATTTGATTCTTGATAAGCTACTACAATACAACATGGAAAGAGGACCACCTAGAAAGAATTTTGATCTAGAAGGGTATATCAATTCTGCTAGACAAAATATAAACTTTGGAGGATATCAACATGTACCCTATTAGTTTGATGATATGATCAGGAACTTGGAAGCTGAAGAAGCAAAAATGGTGGTAGAAAAATATAATCAACGGTTGCAAGATACAAAGTTGTTATCTTTTGGGGAAGAGGATCTGAGGGTAATGTGCCATAGGGTCAATCCAATAAGATGCCAAGATTGAGAACTCAGGACTACACCCGTCCTACTAGGGAATTAATTATGGAAGAGAGTATAGATACAGATGTAAGGCATGTGGAGTATAAGTCATTTGTATCAAATAATGAATTTATAAATTCTCCAAAATTTAAAGCATTCTTGTATAAACAAAAAGGAAAAGAGATAAGAGAAATGGTTGATAATGTTACACCAGGTAATGAGGACTAGCTATTGAAGGAACCAAAGATGAGTGTGGATAGAGAGATGGTGGGTATGAACCCTAAGAAGGAAAGGAGAATGTTAGAAAATTTTGGTGTTATGATCTTTCCAGGGTTGGATCTCAATTTTGCATTAGTCTTTGATAGTTTTCTGAAGGACAGTAATGCTACACACAAGCTCAGCCCTGATAAGGTGACAAAAGTATATGCAAGGTCAAAATACAATCCAGATGAAGGGTCATTGATGATTTGGGCCTTGTATCCACGTCATAGCAAATCAGTTGTCATTGATACTGAGAAAACATTCAGGCCTGTTATGAATCTAAAGGTTGGGGAGGTTGATCCTGTGGCAGCTATAGAGATTGGAATCAATGTAGAAAAATTGAACAAAGCTCAAATACAAATGTTAATCAAGAAAAGAGAAATGTACAAAATGAATAATGAGAGGTTGTTGAGAGAAAATGACTGCTTGAAAGATTTGTTAGGAGTTACAATGAAGTCAACCAAGCTGCTCACTCATGGTGAAAGTTCACAAGCAAAAGATCATTGGGAAGGATCAAGTGCATATTCTCAAGGGAAATATGATTCACTTGTAGTAGTAATTAAGAAAAGACAAGTTAGTCTAACAACTTGGTTGAATAAGCTTTGGGGAACACACTCACATAACTTTGTTGCATTGCGAGAACATGAAATAATGGATGGTAGGATTCTTGAGAAGCTTCAAGAAAAAAACTAGAGGGATTTTTTTGATAATGTAGCAATTGAGGCTGCAAATCATCTTGTGAACAAGCACATAGACTTCTTTAAAGAATTGCGAGGGGATACGCAAGGATTAATTGATGCCACCAAAAAGGGATTGACTGCATTCTTCGATGATAGAGGAAAATTAAAAGAAATGACTAGGTGGAAAGGTGAAAGTGAATCAATATTGCAAGAAATTCTAAAGATAGCTACCGTGAAAGATACAACATTGGATGAAGCATGCGAACATAATGAGAAGATGGTGAAAATGGAGATTGCGATCCAAAATGCATTGGGAGATGCAGATACACATGAGCATCGGGATTACTTGGACCACTTGTCGAAGATTCATTTGTGCCTTAATAGAGCCTAATTACTTCTTTTTAATTATTTGTTGTTTTAACATAAGAAATATCTGAAAGGACGTGTCCTTTCAAGCAGTTGATGTATAAATATCCATTTTTGGTAGGAAATAGCGAATATCGAATAGGAGAAAGATATAGTAGATTACAACTTTTTGCAATTATGAGACTATGATGCATGTTTGAAACTATGGAGATATCAATAAAAATCATTGAATGTGGTGGTGTATTTCTGGTATTAGTTGTTTGTTGTGTTAATTGAAAGTATTACTGAAGTTGTCTCCAAGGTTGATGTTTTCTAGTTATTTAAATTGATATAACAAGCTTATATTCAGTTTATCAGTGCACACTTGTTGTATCTATATGGTTGATTAATTGGTTCTTTCAAGAAAAGATTAAATCCTTTTAATTGATCATATTAATTAGGGAATCTCATTTGGCTCATTAAGAAGAACTTCATAATCATATTCTTGCATATTTATACAAGTTATAAACTCAAATTTATTTGCTAAACAATTAGAGTATCTGCTAGAAAGAAGTTACTCATTTTAGATTTCTCATTTGACTCTGCATACCCAATAAGGCACTAGTCTGTACATTTTCACCATTTAGGTTTCACTCATTTTTACATCTGTTAAATTGAACATATTAAGTTTTAGCCTTGATATTTCTATACAATCTATACTAAAATAAAATTCATTTATCCACTCCTATTTACCATTGTGGATGAATTATTTTAGGAAATAAACACAAACCAAGTCTGCCTCATTCATATAGGTATACCCACCTCGGTCTAGCAACACCTAAAGAGAAGAAGGTCTAAACCATTTTGGCCTTGTCTATTACCCTAAAATGTACCAAGAGATTGGAAACCTCTTGAGGCATTTCACCTGCATTTTTGAGAGCTAACACCTTCCTCCCTCTATATCTCTCCCATTCCCTCCCTCTCTCTCTCTCTCAAGTATCTTCAATATCCTACCCCCTCTCCCTCTCTTAGGTCTCTCTCTCACTCACTCACTCCTTCTATCCTTCTCCCCTTAACCCTAAACCCTAAACCCTAAACCCTAAAACCTTAAACCCTCTACCCTCTACCCTCTACCCTCCCTTCCTTTATCTCTCTCTCTCTCTCTCAAGTCTCTCCCTCCTAGCACCACTCCTCTCTCAGTCTCTCTCTCACTCACTCTATCTCAAGTCTCTCCCTCCTATCCCTTCTCCCTCTCTTACATCTTTTCTCTCACTCACTCACTCCCTCTATCTCTCCCTCCACCCTTAACCCTAAACCCTTAAACCATCTACCCTCTGCCCTTAACCCTCCCTCCCTCTATCTCTCTCCCACTCCCTCCCTCTCTCTCTCTCTCTCAAGTATCTTCTATCCTACCTCCTCTCCCTCTCTTAGGTCTCTCTCTCACTCACTCACTCCCTCTCTCTCTCCCTTAACCCCTAAACCCTAAACCCCAAACTCTAAACCCTTAAACCCTTACACCTCTAACCTTAACCCTCCCTTTATATATATCTCTCAAGTATCTCCCTACTAGCACCACTCCCTCTCTAAGGTCTCTCTCTCACTCATTCACTCATTATATCTCATGTCTCTCCCTCCTACCCCTTCTCCCTCTCTTAGGTCTTTCTCTCTCATTCACTCCCTCTATCTCTCTCCCTCCACCCTTAACCCTAAACCCTTAAACTATCTACCCTCTACCCTTAACCCTCCCTCTCTCTCTCTCTCTAAAGTATCTTCAATATCCTACCCCTTCTCCCTCTCTTGGGTCTCTCTCTCCTCCCTCACTCCCTTTTCTCTCTCCCCTTAACCCTTAACCCTTAAACCCTCTACCCTCTACCCTTAACCCTCCCTTCTTTTATCTCTCTCCCACTCCCTCCCTCCCTCTCTCCCTCTCTCTCAAGTCTCTCCCTCATACCCCCTCATCCCTAAACCATTAACCATAAACCCTTAAACCTTCTATCCTCTACCCTCAACACTCTTCTCCTCCCCCTTCCCCTTCTAATTATTTCTCTATATCTCTCTCTCCCTTTGCCCCCTCTCTCTCTCATTTCCTCTCCCTTTCCCCCTCTCTCTCTATCTCTCTCTCTCCCTTCCCCCTCCTAATTCTCTCTCTCTCCCCTCTCTTTTGTCTCTTTCTCTCTCACTCTCTCTCTCTCTCTCTCTCCCCCCCTTTCCCTCTCCCTCTCTCTCCCTTTCCCTCTCTCTCCCTCTCTCTCTCTCTTTCCCACCCTCCACTTCCTAATTACTCTAGGGTATATGTATGCAAAAATTGGATATCCGATTTATAGCACCAAAATATTACATTTTAAAATGTTTTTCAAATTAGATATTAAACATGAATTGGATATCCAAAACAAATTGGATATCCTATTTGAATGGAATATCCGATTTGTAGTACTTTGGCTTGGGCATTGCTATGGAGGAATGTACTAATACCCAACCCAAAAAAAAGGTCAACTCAAGATTTTTGTGTTTTTGGAGAGTTCAAAATGCTACTTTTTTCATGTTGCAACTTTTTGGCCCATCATGATCCTACACATACCCAGGTCTAAATTAGGTAGTTGTTATTACTAATATGGAGATCACTCCTTTCTTCGAAGGCCATACACTTATGATGGTGTCAAGTGTTCTTTTCTTTAGACAATTCCTATTGCCTTTTTGATAGGTTAATTATGATTTGATTATATGGGTTATGAAGCACTTATTTCAAACAAATATCTTTATGAAAGAAGTATATTGGCATGAAATTAAATATGATTGGTATTCCAATGTAAAAACTACAAAGAATGGAAACAATTATTTCAACACATAAACTATTATGTAGTAGTCAATTAAAATGAAAAAGCTTACTCTATATTAGTTAGGATACACAACTAAGAAAATGATCTAAAGTGAATTATTTATCCTAGAGGAACTAAGTATATAGTATACAAAGAAAACCAACAAACCCACAACTACCCCTATTTTGAAGGAGTTTAGTTTTCTCCCTTTCCTGATCTTGCTATTATTGTCTAATTATTTTAAAGAGATGAAGGGTCATAACACAACTTTATTCAACCCAGTAAATAGCTTGGTTAATGAAACTTGACAAAAGCAACAAAACAATTGCTACATTTGGCATTTCATGTTCAATGAAGAATGGTGACAATAATCTACTTATAGTTTAATAAAACACTATTTTTATAAGAAGGCTTGACATTAGAAAAATAAGTGTTACTTATAGTTTAATAAAACACTATTATAGTTTTACCAACATATACTATTGTATGCTTGCATGGCTTCTTAGTTAATATATGGGGAGATAGAGATAGATGGGGAGAGAAGAGAGAGAGATAGAGATATATGGGAAGATAAAGATAGATGGAGATATATGGGAAGAGAAGAAGGTGGAATAGAGATCTGATGGATAGGGGATAGGGAGGGAGAGATGGTGAGAGATAGAGAGGGAGATAGAGAGGGAGGGAGAGAAATGGATATAGATAGAAAGAGATAAGAGAGGAGTGAGAGGGAGATAAGAAGAGAAATAGAGATAGAGATATAGAGTAGAGATGGAGGGAGAGATGGAGTGAATGAGAGAGAAATGGGGGAGAGGGAGAGAGCTCAATAGATAGGGGAAGAGGAAGTGACATAGATAGTGGGAGATATAGAGACAGAGAGTGACAGGGAGGATATATCAATCACCCTCCTATATCTCTATCTATTCATCCTTATCTCTTTATCTCTCTACCTCTCTCTATCTCTTTGTCTCCCTTTCTGTTTGTATGTTTTCATTATCTCCCTCTCTCTCTATATTTTCTTCCCTATATTTATCTTTGTCTCCTTAAGTGTACAATGGGTACATTGAAGAGGTCTTAAAGGAGAATTATCATATCTTTAATCAAATGGCATGCTACCTTGAGCATAACTCCCCAAGGACACATGCCATCCTTGGATTGTTGACATGAAACAACCAATCAAAATTTAGTTTCTCTCTCTCATATTAATATATATTACTATTATATTAAATATATATTATATTAATTATATTTTGTATTATATAAAATATACTTATTATTAATTAATAAATAATTTTATACATATTTAATAATTTTGTTAAAGAATATAATATATAATTATAATAAGTTGAATAATTATATTATTTATTATGTAAAATATAGCTAATATATACTTAACTATATTGTAGAATATTAAAACCTAGCTAAATGGCACCAACATTTTCAATTTAATTAACATACTGTAAAACCTAACAAAACTGGGTTGTAGCTCGCCAAATTGGAGAAGTGAAAGGTCAATACCAGCACCGAGGAAGATTTTGGAGTAGTGAAAAAAAGTGAATGCCATCATCGAGGAAGAGTTTGGAGTTAAAAGAAGGTCAATACTAGCACCGATGAAGAGTTTGGAGGAGTGAAAACAAGGTCAATATCAGCGTTGAGGAAGAGTTTTGAGGAGTGAAAATAAGTTCAATACTAGTGCTGAGGATGAGGTTGAGGACACTCAGGGAAAATTGATGACCAAGGGGCAATGAGTACTGTAAGTTTGGCACCTCCATTCTCTTTAACCTGCAATTTTCATGCCTAGTTTCCAAAGATCTTCTCATACATTGGCACTCCCATTCTCATAAAATGGTATAAGATAAGACAAAAAATAAAATAGGTTAGTCTTTCACATTTTTATCGACTAGCCTCAGGTCTTGGAAAAACTCCCATAATCTACCCACATCTTGGTTGAGGTCTAGGATTTCATCACACATAGCCTTCATCGCATGAGTCTGAACCAATTGTAGACTTAGCCCAAGTATATGCTAGGCTAAGGTAGATCTAATGAATGGAAATAGAGGCATACAATTATTCTTTAATACCTACACCACAAACATATGAAAGGTGTTGGTTGTTTTTATAGTAAGTAGATTGATCTTCTAATCTACCTATGGAATTTCCAATTCCAATAAAGGGCAACTCGAAGGACCTGGACCAACTGATGAGGATTTTAAAGACCTCCTACACTTTGGACTCTACAAGACCTGGGAGGGTGATCCCTTAATACATTTACAACCTCTGCACCATCATCATAAACAACATTAATAACAACAGATAATCTCATTTAATAGCTCAACATAATAGGATAATACCAAATAGATTTTGGTTGTTTATCAATAATATCAACTATTTGGAGCATGAGATAACTACAAAAAAATTTCACAATATAAGATAGTCATTGATTTGCAATTTGTAGCAAGATCTAGGTAAAGGAAAAAAAATACTGAACCATACAAATAAGTACAATTTAGATCAGTGCCATATATCCATTGGAGGAGTCAAATTTATAAGCATCTAAGGGTTTATGACAAATTTAAAACATAACATATAAGATCCTTGATAACATTGCTTTACAATCTCATCAATATGTATTCTAACCTAATACTACTTATCAAATCTTTATACAAAACATATCCACCTACAATCACATTCAAGCATTTTAATTAATTCCTTGAATTAAAACCAAAAACAAGAATCATACACACCACAATAGTGAGATGAATGAAACAACCCTTGATCATTTTATTCAAAATTCATATATGCTTGTACAATGGAGAGACATGAGTTCAAATTAATCATATCAATTCAAATGCCAATACTATCATAAAACATCAAATCCCCATGAATTCAAAACCTACTATAGAATGACTCAAAACCTAAATTGCATTTTCCCTAAAACCATCAAACTTTACAATTTTGTCTGCAACTTCATCTAGACTCGACCAAAAATATCTAACTTGCTAACCCTTACTTCTAGCCTTGAAATACTTCTTATAGAAAATGAAGGAGAAAATAAGCATCGAGCCAAAAAGAACATGTGTCACCAACAAATTCGACTGCCTTGTGATATTCCAAAAAGTAACGGCCCAAAAGATCCCACCCAAGGCATAAGATAAACACTAGGGTTTTACATGAAGAAGAAGGTAAAACCCAAACCTTAGGCTTTTCCCAAACACCATAGATGACTAGAGACATAAGGAAAGATAAAAATGGAACACAACGAGAAATTTTTTGAAGTTCCATCACAAGGAAAGGTCTCCTCCCTTCTTGGTAGTGATAACCTCCTCCACACACAACCCTTATAAATTATGAATAGAGGAATATAATCTTTGAAGAACTCAAAGTTGATTCTCTCCTACCTGATGCAATTAGTCATTTTATCCTTACAAACATTTATAGTGATTACTAGAGGCACATAGACCAATTCTTCATAATAGAAGAATTTGATCATACTTTTCCAATTATGGAATTATGAGAAAACCTTAGGTTAAATGAATAATTCCTAGCTAAGTTCTTTAAATCATGTCCAACCGTATAAGAGAAGACCACTGCTATGTGTTGGATACCATGGAGAAAGGCTCTTTGGGCTCTTTCATCAATCATCCTACCTTAAAACATACCAAAAGTCTCCTAGAAATTAGACATAGGAAGATTTAAGATGACTTAAAAAAAAATTATTGCCAAAGCATAAACTTATGATGACTTAACCAGGCCTAGTACACACTCCCTCCTTGTTAACCACTTAGACATATGGAAATTAAATGTAAATTTTCTGCTATTTTTAGTCATGTAGGTGTCCAATAAACCACTTGGTGGCATTTCCCTTCAAGTTTATTTACTTGAACAATTAGAGAATACATTTGAGGCCTTGGTTGTGTAACTGGTGGACCATAGTCACATTTAACACTTGTTACAAAGTTTGGGAGTTAAAACGTTAAGTAGATTTGATTTGTGATTGACACATTTGGATGGTAGTAACAATAACTTGCAATCTATAAAGACTTGATTACCTTATAACCTATGAAATTCTAGCGATGAAATGATAGATTAATCATAATGTCACCTTAGGATCACATCACCATGAAAGAAATTCATACAACATCCTTATGAGTGCAAGTACCACCAAATAGGTAGTTGTTAGATCTGTATTCCTTGAGTGAGGGAAATTTAGGAAGAGAAGAGCAAAGCGAGACAAGTAGTATGTCTAAAAGAGGGAGATCAACTAGAGGTCAAAAGATTAGAAGAAAATTCTATAAATGCATGGAATTTTTTCTTGTTGAAGGGGGGTCATGTTCTTGTGATGACGAGAGCATAAGCGACGTCAAGGTGCCCTTGAGGTACAAACATCTACGGAAACAATGGGTACCCAAGGAACTTCCTCCAATAAACATTGATTTTTGTGTCAACGAGAGGATATATCACATAACACCATCGTCATTACATGGTTTGGGCCTATTTTGCATAGATGGCATAAAGGTATGTTATTAAAAGGTTACTGAATTGATGGAGTATGTCGAACCCTATTACGGTTACAAAGATTGGATACAACTGGTTCGATATACACGAAGTATGCATAGGTATGCACTGCCAGTAAATTATATACAGCTAAAAGATAAGGATCAAAATAAAGGAGTGACTATGTACATTGACGAAAGGCCAAAAGCATTAGGGAATATTGTAGGGTTTATAAATAGTACATGACCTAGGTCAACAAATAAGCAACCAAATTTCATTTTTGAGGCGCGTGAGGAAAACCATGTATTCATATGTGTGATAAGATTAATAACTACAGAAGAAGAGTTGCTAATCGATTACATTTGAATCGCTTAGTTACAAACATAGTTACTATGGGAGTGGTACATACTATGTACCATTTTACCCAACCTCCAATTAATGGCTCCAATATACTATTTTATTCTTATGTTTTTTTTTGTAAGTCTATTGGTTTCATTTCGGTAATGTTTTTTTATATTTAATTTTTGTCATAGCCGAACATTGATCGTACGGAGAAGGCTCCGACTCAGAGCATAGATCGCAATGTATTTTTAGGCGCTTCTACCCGATAGGTTTACCTCATTGTAATTGTATAAATTAGATATGAGTAAAATGTTTTATTATTATGTTGTTTTCATAAGTTTATTGGGTTAATTTTGATAATTTTTTTAATATTCTTGTTGCAGTCGAATGATCGAGGAAAGGCACCAGCAGTAGACGAGAGCATCCATATGGAGGTGCAGTCAATATTATGAGATGATGACATCAGTTATTCAACAAACCCTCTCGATATGATAAGGAAGACCCAAAAAAATGCAATGAAGAAATCCTTAAGTTGTTATTCATAGTGCCTCAAACATATGAGCTAAGAGAGAGGGTTAAAATATTGACTGAGAGATCATAAAACTTGCAAGTAAGCTATCATGAGGTCTTTAATTATAACATAAGTTCATTCATGGTTTTATATTTTGTACTATTTTATGTCATGAACTAAAATATGTGTTGTTTTTATAAGATTTTTTGCATCCTCATGATGCTCTTGGCCATGATCAGGGTACTACAAGTGCTACCCGAGGAGTAGGGGTTGGTACAAGTGTCCATCCTAATCTTCCTACACATACATCACATCATCTAACCCCATCATAAGTGCCTGTATTTTCATTTGAAATGTCAGCAACACATACCATGTAGGCATCCATTAGTGCACCCTCTGACAATGAACACATGCCAGCTAATGCATCAGAACATGTACTTGGGATGTAGAGGCCACTACTACTAGTGATATTTTAGTAAAATTCTTGGATCTTCTCATATTACTAGTACGAGAACATTTCTGGTCACATTTTTGGTGACCAAGGATTTCATTCCCATAAAGATAGAGAAGGTCCTAGGTACTTTAAAATGTTTTAATTATTATTATATATAATCCAATTGAAATTTACTTATTGATAGCTCTTTTTAGACTATTGATCCCATGATCATTTTGTAGGAAATGATATTTTTTATAAACATCTAAGTGATATTACATTGGATTTCTTTGGGCCCACCGTACGTACATGGTGGAATTCCCAAAATCAAGATTTAAAAGATGATCTCATTAACTATTTAGTTGTGCTCTTCAGTGATAAAAAATTCAACCGAACCAAGGTCTTCAAGAAATCTGGTACCTATCTAAAGTATGTGAGGGACCAATATAGGTCACATTTAGAGAAGAAAAAAATGTACGAGCATCCCCCCATGATTCCAGAGAGGGAGTGGAAGGACATGGTGTTGGATGGAAAGGAGAAGGCTGAAAAGAAAAAAAGAAAGACACCACCGAGCCAAGGAAGGTATGTGATACTATCAACAATGTAATTATATACTAATTACTCTTTCTTTTTACATAATCTAATGTATTTCAAACTTTTCATAGGTTCCCCGACACATCAAAGGCAACAAAGGAGAGACTAGAAAAACATGGGCAACACAAACTTGGCTCTAGTGGTTATATGAAATTAGCCGCATAAATTTTAAGTATCAATAAATGAAATATTATATCCAAATAATAAATTGAAAACAATTTTGGTTTTATCACACCATAGAAGCAAAATTCATGATCTTATGAAAAAATGTAGGGCTCTAAATTCAACAGAGTTCCCACATAAGATGACCTAAATATTTCCTTCCAACAAGGCTATGGAGCCATGGCTAAATGCCTAAGAGTCTTGACTATTAAAACACAATCTTCCACTGCATCTGACACATAGGTAAATAAACTCAATAAAGTTTATTTAAAATTGAATACTTGTGCAATCTATTCAATATTAATTTCCACCATAAAGTAATTACATGCCTATTTATTTTAAACATTCAAGAAATGATAATACTGCACATGACATTAGAATGCAGCCTGGTGAGGATGGAGCACAACTTGCAGATGAAGGTCATGGTGTGCATCTCGGTACTTTAGAGCATGTAGAGTGTGATCAACATGTTGAGCATGATCAGGCTAGAGAAGATCAGGAACATGATGTGGCCCTATCAGGTAAAGAGGACCACTCTAAAGTTCTTTTAAATGTATTTAATTGCAATTGGTGTATTAATTAATGTAACCTTTTGTGTTTCAACTTTAGAGCATGTAGAGTGTGATCAACATGTTGAGCATGATCAATCTAGAGAAGATAAGGAACATGATGTGGCCCCATCAGGTAAAGAGGACCACTCTCATGTTCTTTTAAACATATTTAATTTCAATTGGTGTATTAATTAATGTAACCTTTCGTGTTTCAACTGCAGATCAGGATTTAGAGGGTGTTTAGCATGTTGAGCATGAGTCTATAACAAAAGTTCAGGAACATGATGTGGACCCATCAGGTAAAAAGAACCACTCCAATGTTCTTTTAATTAATGAAATACTTGTAACAATAATAATAAAACATATCAGTTTAACATTTCTTTGTTATTGCAGAGACCCCCCTTGCATCGACGTCCACGTCATGAGCAGCCGACTAGGTGTACATTAAGATCATGAGCAGAGGGAAGAACAACTAAAGGGGGGACAAATGATTTAGAAAATGATACTCCACTTCATATTTTTTTAGCTTTAAAAAAGAAACAAAAAAAAGTGATTGTAATCATATCATGACAACCATATTTTTTATAATATGTAAAAACTCAAAGAATAAATATTATATGTTAATGAATGAATGCGAATATGTTAATTAATGAATGTTATATGTTATTAATGGATGAATGAATGATTAATGTTATATGATTGGGTATGAGGAATTGAGAGTGATGTGAGGGGGGAAGGGGCCAAATGAGCTTCCATCGTCATGTGGTTGGCCCTGTTAAGTAGAGAATATTAAACTATTCTCTAAACGAAGAGAATCTCAATAAGGTAATGCACTTTTCAATATAAGAAATGCATCATTTGAAGCATCAAACCAATATACAAAGATGAAAGAAAGTGCTAACTTTTCACTATGGTGGCAGAAAAATGATTCTTTATACCTTTAATCCATGCTCTGCATCATAATTTGAAGTTGTTTCCATTCCAATTTTCTAAGTTTAGTTTTTTTTTATGGCTTTGTATGAATACCACATTGTGTTGTGTGTAGATTTGGTTTCAAAGCTCTATTTCTTCTATTTTTAGTGGTGACATAACTCTAAAATTTGACTTTTGTGCATAACAGGTTAGTGGAAAAATTGACAGCTCTAAAGATTTTAGAGGCTCGATTGAGATAGATACACGGATATTTGGATCTTGTTGTTGATGGGAGGCTTCCACTTAAACATGAAATTTTGGACCATCTATGGGTATGCAAAAGTTCCTCTACTTACATTCATTCTTGATCATAAATGCTGTAAATGATATTAATGCTTCAAACTTAAGATTCATTTCATTGTTATAATGATCAAAATGTTATACTTTTCTATACATTCAAGCATTCTCTTTGCCCCTACCCTTTTCTCTCTCCCCCCTCCTTTTAAGAATTTTCTTTGTCATAAAAGATTCACATTTCTGTCTCATTTACACAAATTTATCTGAAGTGCTAGGAGTGAACAAAGATATGTAAAAGATGATGGATTATGTCTAAATTATAACTTTCCATCTTATAGCTAATTAAATCCTTAATATTTGAGTAGTTTAGAGCTCGAATAATGCTTGTATATGCATATCTAGCAATAAGGGAGCCTATGTGAAGATTGAAATTTTAAACATCACTTTGGTATTTTTCCTTAGGCAATGAAATGATATTTTGAGTAATACAAACCTACACACACATTAATATTTTTCGGCATTGCATTGAGGAAATTTTTTTCTCTTATACCTACCCTCGGCTAGACGTGGAGGTATATAATATTGGTTTTTGGGTTTTTTCTATAGGTACTTAATTTCACAGAGGAAGACTAAAATATTCTTAATGTCCTGTCAGGTGTGAAAGCATATGAATCACTTGCTGAAGGCACCATTTTGGATTCATCCAAAAATTGGTTTGTTCTTTTTTTTTTATGTTTCTTGCATGTGTTTTTTTAGGCTCTAGATATGTAGCTTGGCTCTTTCCTTTGCACTTTTCATCTATTTTGATGATTACAATAGATTGTCCTTATAATTTTTCATGTAGATCTGTTTGTAACTTTATTTCCTACCAATCAATTTGCAATCTAGTCACATATTAAGGACCATTTCACTAACTTGTAGTCATCCATTACTTCATATTTTTCAAGTGTGTCAGTGTGCCAATAATTCCTGATGATTGCGAGAACTTTAATCCTACAAGTGTACCCAATCTTTCTCAAGTAAAAGTCTTACCTTATTTTATAGTACTTTAAATGGTTAATTGAAGGTGTTTCTTTAGATCTAAGATAGTTGAACCCTAGATTAAAATATGGTATTAGATGGGAAGTATAATGATAAAACTAAGGTCCATTGAACAAAAATTATGAACATAATTTACTAGACTATGAATAGTGTTACAATTATAATTATTTCTCCTTTACCTACCTCTGCATTAATGAAAAAGATAGCAGATATTGGAAGTTCATTACATGTCTCATGTATGTGTTAGTATTTTAATTTTGTTTAAGTTGTTTAAGAGATTGATCAGGTCAAGAATATGTTCTACAAGCTTTGTTCTCTTGACACTGCTCAACATTTTCCCTACACATTTTCTCTTCAATCCAAACATTTCTTAACTCCTTCCCTTGTTAGCCCTTGGTTGTTCTCAAGTGTAATGCTTTTTCTATGCATCTTGCAGTCTATATGTATGATCAATCATCTCTTATGAAGCATGGATAACCTTTCATGGAATTTTTGTTGTAATTAGACAATTGCCATTGTGAAAATAATTATTTAATTTGTATGGAAGTAAGTCTTTTTCATATTATTTGACTTGGTATTGTAAACTTATCTTTGCAAGATTATGTAGGGGAGAACAATAGAACTGTGATGATAGGTAGAGTTGTAAAACACCATAAATCATTTGGCATTATCAATATATTTTTTATAGAATACTTTGTTCAAGTAAAATGGAATGTGCAATGACAATTGGTCTCGAATTCAAATCTGAATATAAGTACATTATACACAAGAAGATTGTATCTATTCTATGATTTAAACAACCCCAGAATAAGAAAATTAATAGGTTCCATTTGTTTACTTTCTCTTAGACACATGTTTAATTGACAAGACCCTCAGAATATCTTGTTGATAACCAACAATGTTCAAAACTCCTAAAGAGGTCAGATCAGTGTGACATTAGATCTTTCTTGCTGCTAGGAGTCATCGGCAATACAGGGACTATTGAAGTGAGTTTTCTATCCTGTGCCAATGATTGATCTCTCATCGATGGGTAGGCTTCGATGGTCATCACCAAGAGTCTCCGTGATGACATGGTGTAGGTCTATTTAAAACTCTTGAAGAGGTCAAATTGGTGTGAGATTGGATCTATCTTGCCGATGGAAGTCATCGGCAAGACATGAACTATCAGAGTGAGTTTTCTATCCTATGTCAATGATTGATCTCTCACCGATGGGTTGGCTTCGGTGGTCATTGTCAAGATTCTCCGTGATGAAATGGTGTAGGTCTATTTAAAACTCCTGAAGAGATCAAATTGGTGTGACATTGGATTTGTCTTGCCAATGGAAGTCATCAGAAATACATGGACTATTAGAGTGAGTTTTCTATCCTGTGTTGATGATTGATCTATCACCGATGGGTTGGCTATGATGGTCATCACCAAGAGTCTACACGATGACATGGTGTAGGTCTATTTAAAATTCCTGAAGAAGTCATATCGGTGTGACATTGGATCTATCTTGCCGACATAATTCATCGGCAAGACATGGACTATGAGAGTGATTTTTCTATCCTATGCCGATGATTGATCTATCACCGATGGGTTGGCTTCGGTGGTCATCACTAAGAGTCTCTACGATGGTACATTTCAAAGAATATTTTTAAAAAAAAATTGCATTGTTTCATCACAATTTCAACGAAGGCAACCGATGAATCACTGAAAAGCTCTAACGAAGTTGCTATAGCTGCAACAAAGGCTTCATCAAAACTCCTTGCCTATTTCATCAAAATGGCAATGAACTTCTAGTGTTGTTTCGATGCTTCAGAAGAGCCATTGCCATTGCATTTTGGTTGTAATTCATTGGTGGATACATTAAGTTTTCATCAATATTCTGATGAACATCTAAGTCATTTAATGATGCTGATGACCGATGAATTTGCACCGTTATTTCGATGTTTAATTCGTCATAGGAATTTTGACAAAAAATAGTGACCATTTTTTTTTCGTCAATTCGTTGATTATCTAACAAATGTTTGTCGAACTACTGATGAATTTTTGTCAAAAAATGGAGTCAAATTTTGTAGAGTTTCAATCAGGTCCCAGACTCTATTTCTATAAGATCTCATGCAGACATTCTTTATTGTGGAGACCCATCATACTTGATTGAATATTAGCTCAGAGTCTTTGAACATCTTTATTTTTTTAATACCCATCCACTCCATAAGACTTAGACCTTGTGTGAGCCCCTCATATTTAGCTTTATTGTTTGAATAGGAAAAATGAAAGCAAAAATATTTGAGATTCTTTTCATTGGATGAGGATGTCAAACATATCCTGGCTCCTACACCAACCTTGCATCTTACCCCATCAAAATGCATTGTCCATAGCTCTGAGGAATGATCACCCTTGGGTTCCTTCATCACCTTCATAATCACTTGATCTTCATCATAGATGACATAAGTTCCCAATCTGGTGGCATGATAATTTTTGAAAGGATCAGTGTCTATAAATTCATTCAAGAGAACTTCATGTTTATTGGTCTGGTCTTTGGTCACCTTTTCATCCTCAAGCAACTCAGTACAATACATCTCATCCTTGGTTATAGAGGTATGAGTAGCCTCAAAATTGATCATTTCTTCATCTACTACATGTTCTAAATGCAAACTTTAGGACAATATCTTCATCTAACCTCCATGCTTGGTCCAAAGAATCAGGTTTGACCAATATTTAAAGAAATATACCCATCTATCTTGGTAGTGAACTCCCAGGATAAGCAAAGATTAAACATGGGGGGACGTCAATAATCATAGCATCTTGTGGAACAATGATACTAGGGAAGGAGAATAGATTCAAGGGGAGGTTCTTATTGACACCTATAGTTTCAACCTTATTCCCATCAAGTTGCATAACCCCTCTATCTAAAGGTTCATAGCTAATTTCTAATGCTTCAGCTATCTGCTTAAGCATAATTGTGGTACTAGCACCAGAGTCAATCATGGAATTGTGCAACAAGTTCTTACCCATAATGAGAGTTAGGAAAAAGGGTTTTGGTTTCGACTTACCTCTAATTTTGATAGTGGCTTCCTCTCCATTTTTTGTGAGGACTTTGGCCTGAGACGATGAATCAATGGCCATTCCCTTGGATGGTTGCTCTATTGGCTCAATGCTTGCATGTTCTAGTAGGGCCTTTTGCAGTAAATACTTTTGCTCCAGAATAGCTAAGATATCCCAAAGGGATACATTACTAGAGGCTTTCTTCAACTACTCCACCACATTGAATGGAAGAAAATTTGAAGGCTTCTACTTCTTAGACTTTTTTATACTAATCTCCTTGTGTGGCTGAGATTGTTGTGCAATTGCAGAGGAACTGAGAGCTTGGTTTGGCTAAGATTGTTGTGTAATTGCAAAGGAACTAGGATCTTGGTCAGGAATACTTTTGAGTTGTTGAGTGACTGCTTCACCAGTGAATATCCTCTTAGAATGAGTGTTATAATATGATTGCACCCGAGGGACCCTGGATGTGGAAACCTCATTTGGAAACAAAACCTCTTCTTCCATCCATGAGAAGAGCATGTGATCGGGCGCTATATCTATTTCTTTCTCCAGGGAAATTCCTTGGATTTTTGTGGTGAGTACCATGTTTTCCATTTCTAGAGAGGAATATACATAAACTCCTGATTCTAATGCAATTCCTTAACTGTGTTGTTCTGCCACTCTTTGATGTAAATTTCCACATGGGAAATTTTAGGGAATATTTTCTTTGTTTTAGGGAAGCATCAAGGATTGATATCATCAGTGAGGTTATTTTTCCATGCTACTAGCTCTCTATTCAAACTTGGGTGAACATTTTGTAGTAGAGTAGGTACCAACACTATCTGATTATTTGTTTGAGTTTGTAGATTCATGTGTGAGCTTCCTTGGAACTGGTTTTGTTGGTATGAAGTTATTCTACCTTAGTAATTGTAGAAAGTTGGCTTTGTTTGTGTAGATTCTTGCCACTTGATACTAGTTATTTCATTGTAGAAGGTCCATAACAAGTCTTTGATGTCGCTCATCTCATCCTTTGAAGAGCTATATGTAGAAGTAATGTTCTGTAGTGCGATCAGATATGCATACATAGATTGGGGAGGAACGAACACACTAGTAGAAGCTATCTCATGGGTGAGAGCTAATATCTCTACAATTATAGGCATAGGAGACTGAGGTGGAAATTTTTTGGCATCAATAAAATTGTTCTCTTCCTTAACAAGGATGTTGTATGCATTCGGAAGAGTGCTCCCTCCAAGAGACTAGATCATCACCGAGATGTCAACATTGAGATATTTTAGATAGAACATGAATGCTAGATCAGTTGGAAGGAAGATAACAGTTTGGATCCTCTACCAAGTTGTGTGAAAGTGGGCATTGAAGTTGGTCATGGCCTCATGAGGGGCTTGCTTTATGGTCACTATCTACTGATATAGTGAAGACCAATCTCCATTATTTGAAAACTGCTCATAAAAAGGATCTCCAAGCTGATCCCAGGTGCTAATGGTATTAGCTTCTAGAGTGCAGTACCAATCTAGTGCCTTTCCTTTGAAAGAGGTTGCAAGCAACCTTAGCGCTACATTTTCATCAATGACACCATGCACCAAACACACATCTGCCACATCTTGCAGATGGTTGGATGGTGTTTTTGAGCCTTCTCTGGTGGACTTCAGTAAGGATTTTAGAGCAGATGAAGGGATAGGATCCTACAAGGCCAATGCTATTGGTGTTATGAGAGGACTTCTAACATCCCATGCTACAAAATTTATGTTAACCATTGGTAGTGGGTCTGATGGAGGGGTTGAGATGTTTACTAGACAAGTTCTTGCTTGTACTGTTACTAGTGGTGGCACTATAGGCCAAGGTTGTTAGCTCTCTAGGATCTAATAATAGGTCTATGGCTCATAAACCCACTTTAAATTTAGATACATTCAAACAAGGTCCCACCATACGTGCTAGAAAAAACACTATTGATGCCTAAAATTGCTAGGAAAACAACCTTATGGGAAACTTAGTTAATGGGGGACCAAATGCCCTAAACTAAGTAACCTTTGGAATTTTAAAGAAGCTGAATCTTCAAGTATTTGGGGGTTGGAAAGGGAAAAGGAAGCAGATATACAAAATAAATTTTAATCTAAGGCGATGCACCAAGACGTAAGTAGGCACAATAAATCTTCCCTTTTTATGAGATTTAAGGGTCCGCTCAACAATCTGCATGACCAAAAATTAAAAAAAGCATAGATGAAAATCCTAAGAAGTTAATCAAATGACATAATATAAATTCCATATACATTTATCGAACAAGAAGAGTTCAAGACATGATCCAAACAACAAATTTATATTGAAATTATAGAAGTCTTATAGATAAACTACTCAATATAACAAACTTCTTAGTATAATGTCTTATCAATTAACTAAGTCTTAGTATAGTCTGTGAGTCTTACTAAAATAATTAAAAACAATACAAAGGCCTACAATATTTTAGCTCTTTTTCTATGTATTTTTTAATCCTTTTTTAGAGAGTCAAAGCAGTATATATAGATCCCTCCACTGCTTGAAGGCCAATAACCCAAAAGATTCCCCAGGAACGGGTTATGCTGCCCTTCGCAATGATTCTCAAAGACCATTGCAATAGAAAGATTCAAAAACATGGTATTCAGTCTCCTTGAACAAAATGAACCCTCCTACAATGATGAATGTGGTCCGAAAGTGAAAGCAACAAAATATCCAGATGACATGTGTCACCCACCCACAAAGTTGGTTAGGACATGTAGCATATCGATGGGAATTCAGATTCATCCATACTTCCCTGTCGATCAAAATCCCTACATAGAAGACACATGGTGCAATGAATGCATTAGGATTTGACTGTAGGGACCACCAAAAGGTGCCCACGATGGGATGCAATGCGGCACACTGGCGGAGCCTAGGGTAAAACAAAAAAGAGAGAATCCCCAAAGGAATGCACTGCAGATATGTGGCGAAAGGGTGAAGCTCGAAGGAGAAGCAAAGGAAGAAAACCTTTGAATGTGTGCATGACTGACATGTGGTGCAAGCAGACGAAGGTGCTACAAAAAGGGGCCCAAAAATATTCCAACCTATGAAGCGTGGGTCGGGGTTGATGCAAAATCAACAATAATCACCTGGAGGGAGCTTTAAGGATTTTAAATCCATAGTATATAGATAGCTTATTAACAAAAAATTGTGGAAAAGAAGAGTATTAAAAATTAATACCTTTCTTTGTTGCTTTGAATGGTCATTCTCGTACTAGAAGTGCTAATTAGTTCAAATTTTTCCAAATGACTGTAGCAAGAAATGCAATTCTTTGACATTTAATTTGTGGAAAGTAGTATTTAACTTTAAACTAATTTGGAACAAATGAAATTTCTAACCATTTTGTTATGCGTTCTTTTTTAGGTACAAAGAAAGATTCATCAAGATCATCTACATCAAGGCCTTCTTCATTGATTTCCATGTTTTTGAAAAAATTGCAAAATACATTTTTTTTACTTGTATAGTAATCTACTATTAAAATAGTGTTTTAACTATTAAATTTAGATATGTTTCTTATATATTTGGAGATTGTTTTGTAATTGATTTTTGGCTAGTATAAATACCTTTTTTTCTATGTAATATTGGTTGTATGGATAGTTGTTGGTGGAGTGTTGTTATTTTTAATCTTGTCCAATTTCCTATGACAAAACAAATGTGTTAGTGAACTATGGTTTTTGAAGAGGATATTTATTAAAAAAAATAAAATATGTATGTTGTCCATGTAATTTACAATTTATTTGTGTCTTTCTATGCTTTTGAAGGTACTGAAGTAGATACTTTGTTTTCCCCAATATTCATGATGTCAAGTTACCTACAAAACAATATTTGTATTATTTTTCGTTATATGAATTATGATATGTAGAATAGTATAACTAATCAATTTAAGTACTTTTTTTTTAGTAAGACTTAATGTATGTAGAGAATAAAATATTTTGTCATATAAATTTTTTGTACATGATTACCTTTTCCAAGATGCAGAGTATGGCTAGACGATGTTGGCCACATGAAATTGAAGAGTTTCATGATTTCTCCAATAAGATTCAAGTCTTTGAATTTTTGTTGTATTTGCATAATTGTTTCTCCACACATGATCAATAATGGTCCTTGAAAAAAGTTTTATATTTTCCTATATCAATTGCAAGTTGTGTATTTGCATGTTCTCTTTAAGCATTTCTAATTTTTTTAAGGAGTTTGAAATGTCAATGTTGAAGTCACTTGCAATGTATATAAGGCTTCCAGTAGAAGCAATTGTCATTGCTTTGTTAACAATTTTAAATATTTGTAAGCGATGTTGTTGGTTTGGAATAGATATTACAAATATAAATGCTTTGTTTAGTAAATATCAGTGTACTCAATATTGCTTCAATAGTATCTTCTATAAGTGGAATTACATTTGATACTTGTATATCCTTTTTTGTGTAGGTCATTATTCCATGTATATGGTATGTTGTAGAGCATTTATACTCTTGTAATGCATCATTTATTATTGGTGTTTCCAAATATTTATCTTGTAGACAACTAATGTCTAATGACATTAAATCTTTTTCATGTACGTCTTGTTTGCATGGCTGGAAATGATGAATGCTTAATGTAGATATGGTAATACATGAAGTTTGAGTTTTGTAATGTATGCCATTTTGAAGAGTCCACTTAGCTACTATTTCTAACCGTGTCATTTCATCTATGATTTATGTTCTTACTTTAAAGTTTTTTGTTGTTAGAGGGCTTAACAAAAATAATGTTTCAATTGTTGATGTGCAGGAAAGAGTTGTGTAAGTTAACCCATGTTGGTGTACACCTAATGGTTTGAATGCAAGGCCATGCATTGTAAGCCCTTGTGATCTATGTATTGTTTGAGCACATGCTAATTGTACTGGAAATTGTTTTCTAACAATATTTTTTATGTTGAGAATTTAGTTTTAGGATTGGTTTGGAAACTCAAAGTATTGGTACCCATCCATTGTTAATAAATGTTTGGTTTAAATGTGATAGTTTTGTAGCTTGAGCTTTTCCTATAGAATGATCATTGAATTCAATCCATATAATATCCATGTTAGTATGTTGTGTATATGTTTTGAATATTCCATCTGATCCATTTATGAGACCATTTTGTGTATCATAGTTACCATCATAAATTTCAACTAATATGTCTTTTTATAACATAATTTGGTATGTTAGATTTGTATTATTTTTTAACAATTGTTCTACATTAACAAAATTATTCTGTTCATCAATGGCATTGATTGTTATTAGTTTTCTAAGTAGATAAAACAATATTTTCTATTTGTGTGCATTAACATATTTTCTCTTGTAAAAAAGAAATGGAAATGTTGTTTGAATAGGTGTAGGATGTAAGCATTTATTATTTAGGTATGATATGTCTCTATTTGTTTGAGAGTTTGTTCGTATCCTATTAAGAATTTTGATAAATATTTTGTCTTTTTATCTCATATTTGTTTGTAAGGTATAGCATTTTATGTTTTCCCAAAAATTATATGGAACTAGTTCAGCGCCTAATTTTACTGTTTGAAACACTAGACAGTCATGTATAGGTTCAACTTGATAGAAATCACCATAAAAAGTAATGTCTAGACCACCAAAATATTAGTAGGTCTTTGCATGATGGCATGCAATCTTTTATCTATGCAACACAATAGTCTCACTCCAACTAATGAAATTTCATCAATTAGGATAATACGCAAATGTTGATATTCTTTTGTCAATATATCTAATTTGTCTGATCTCAATTGAATAGTAGTGGATTTGTTAAATGGTATGAATAGTTCAGAGTGCAAAGTTGTTCCTCCAATATTGTAAGCTTCTTTACCTATGTATGTGAGTAACAATCCCTTTATCTTATCTGGGTCACTATGAATAGAGTTATTGTATATACCTAGTAGGCCTTGGTATATAGCTTTGGTATTGAATGTTTTTCCTATTCCAGCACTTCCTGTTAGAAACAAATGCAATGGTTCAAGTAATTTATTTTGTTTTTTATTAGTGAGTCCTTTACTATGGCTTGTTGCTCTTTGTTTAGCTATCTTTGAACATTGTAGTATTTTGTGTTGTCAACTAAGTTTGGATGTTTATCAATTTCAAATGGTATTCTCATTTTTTTGTTGAATTTCAATTTTATTGTGTCTAGATCGGATTAAAAATTGTATTGTTCATTATATTCAGTGTTTAAGTTTTCAACAATGTTTGTTTTTGTACAATTCTCACTTTGAATATTGACATCATTAATAGCATTGTCCAAATCACCCTATAGCTCATTTATATGGTATGTGTACTTTTCTTGATTAATTTTTACTAGCTTTTCATTAGAAATGAATGTGTTTTCCCATGTTGTGAAGCCTTTTTTCAATATGTTTTTCATCTATGGAAAATGGGACATACAGTAAAAGTTTTTCCCTATAATTCAACATGTTTATTGTATCTTATATATTGAATAATTTGTGGTCTACTTCTCTTTTTTAATTGTCCATTTGTTGTTGTGTATTTTGTGACAAATTCTACTAGGAAAATATTTTCCAACATTTTAGGATCTGCTATGTAATGGTTAATGAAACTTTCAAAAGCAATATTTTGTGAATCATCTGGCTCATTTTTTAGATGTGTGAAATTTTTCAAAATAAATGTACAATTTTCAGCAGTTGATGTGTCTATGAATATGCATTTCCTTGAACTAAGTTAAGAGGAAATGAAAGCACAATGTGCACAACTTTCCGACTAGACATTTTTTGTAGGTTGAGCAAAGCATTTCCAATTTTTGTTATCATTTTAATCGCATCAATGTTATGTTCTTTGTGCTCTGTGTGTATTTTTCTAAATGCATTTGTTATGGTGTATTGCATTTTGTCATGTATAATCTATAGTACATTGCTGCAACATATGCATTTAGAACAAATTGTGCATATGTATTTGCTTGCCATAGATGTGGATTTTTTTTACAAAATGTATTGTTCCAAATTTCAGCTGGCTTTCTTTTCAGAAACATTATTGGTCTAAGCAATGTAGATTGTATGGCCAATATGTATTCTTCTTCATCCATGCTTATGTTCACTAGGAAATCCTCAAAAGATGTAGATCAATAATAATTTGAACATTATAAAGTGGATCTTAGTTTTTTAGCCAAAGACATGTTTCTTTTTTTGTCAATGCATGGTTCGAGAATTCTTGTTGTTTTCATTAATTGTTGTGGAAAACCAAAGTGACATTTTTTTTGGTCTTGCCACATTGTTTAGTACGGTGATGTATATGTATTTTAGCTATTTCCTTGTTTAAATTTTTAGTATTTCAAGTTATGTATCCATCTACAAAATTTTCAATACTAGTATTAATATCTTTTCCATTAATAGGTGCATCTTTAACCCATAACATGAAATGTTCATGTTCATTTCCTCAATTTTTGAATTCTGTAACTAAAAAGTAGTCCAATAACTTTCCAAAAAATATCTCATCTAAACATAGTAATTGTTTCATTGCATTAATTCTATGTTTATAATAGCCATTACAAGTGGTTGGATCCTTTTTAATCAAATAGGTAATTTCAAGTTCATTAAGAAATTCTTGTTGGTTTTCTGTTGATTTGTTTTTGTGTGAGATGTAAAATTATTTCAATGTTTATTTTAATGGCTCCAAGATTTGTTCTACACTAGTGAAAGTTACAAAAAAAAGTAGGTGGTCCTAACAATTGTATCATTGTGAAAATATTTATCTTCAGGTGTTGCAAATAGTCTTGTTAATTCCTTATTTTTTTGAAATCTACATATCCAATATCTGATTGCAATATTTTTTCAAGGTTTGGTTTTTGCTTGACATCTTTTGCTAGTAGGGTTCTACCTTTTAATTTCCCTTTGCAAATTATTATCCATAGCATAGAAAAAACTTGGGCAATTATAATTTAAATGGTTTTGAAAGATAAGTCAGTGGTATGATAAGCAAATGTCTGATTTGAATTTTGTAATTCCCATTGTGCAATTGTTTGGTATGAAATTTTCTTTTCAATTTGTTCATCACATGGTTCTCCAAAAAATAGTGTTGGAAAATTCATTTCTTCTACATATTTTTCTTGGAATATTCCAAGAGTTTTTTTTCCTTCAGTAGGTGCAATTTGAATGACTTTTTCCTATATTGAATGTATAGTTCTTGACTCAGTAAATCCATGGATCAAGGTATCTGTTTCCATTTCCATATTTGTGTCATTTTCTTTGTTGCTATCACTTGATGAAGAGTTGGTATCTGTAATATGCTCTTCTAAATGGTACAAATGTTGATACTATTTTTTGTTCAATTTAACATTTTGCATTTTGTACAACATTGTCTTACACAATTCGTTTAAAGAATTCATAATAACATTTGGTCGAACTCTTCCTATTTGGTATGCATTTCTATATTGCAAATGTCTCTTTAATGCAATAGAAATTGTGCATGTTTCATTGGTGGAGCATGGCAACACTGTTTGTATAATATTCATGTATGTTGTGACATTGATGATTGTTCCATTTAGTCTAATTTGAGGTCTTTTGAATCCTAGTTTCCAAATTTGTGCAAAGGAAAGTCGAAGGGGAACTAGTCTCTCTTTGAGTTCTGAAAGTGTAAATAGTGTATTGTAGTGGCTTATTTGTTTTAATATGTTCTGGTGTTGCATTTTTTTTTGTTTTCTATTAATTGGTGATTACAAAATTTGCATATTTTGTTTCCATATAATTCTTGTGTCCTTAGTAAAACTAGCCCATATATTTCCATTGTTTGTTGGCTTAGATTTATAATATTCTTTTTGAAATGCAATTTCCCACAAATTGGTGTGTCTTTGATTTTTTCCATGTAAGATTCTACTGGTATTTTTCCTCCTTTTTTGTATGTTTTGAATTTTAGGTTTTTTGTGTATATCTTGTTTTACTTTACAAAGTGACTTATGGAAAACAGTGCTAAACCCCTTTGTGAGATGTGTAGAGTTGCAATTTTTTACTTGTTTACTATTTGGAATGGATTCTTTGAATTTGTGCATACTACTCTTTTTTTTAGTTTTTTTTGTATCTCTTGTTTTAGTTTACGAAGTGAGTTATGGAGAACTATGTTGGAGCCCTTTGTCAAATGTGTAAATTTGTAAGGTTTTACTTGTTTACTATTTCAAATTGATTCTTTCAATTTTTGCACACTAAGATTTTGTTTTCATTTCATTATTATTATTTTTTTCTGGCTGTGTAGGATAATTTTCATTTATCATTATTATCTCCATTTCACCTGGCTTATAATGTGTACACATTTGTAATATACTTTGGTAGGAATTATACTATTTTGTGAGAAAACTTTAATTTTTATTTGCAAAATGTAGGATAGCCATTCAAAACAAAAATCAAATCCTTCAATTTCACTTTGTTCAAATGGATCTCAAACTTTTGCAATAAATGTTTCCCAATTTGTGACACCAACTAATTTTCAGCTCATATTTTAAGCATGTTTGAAGTAATTCATTTTCTATGTTGTCTCCATTTAGCATTGCATTGCAAAAGGATTGAGCCATGTAGTGTCTAAGACATGGGTTGTCATATTCATTTTTAGTCAAACTTGTAATAGTATTAAAAAGACTGTCACCACAATCTGATATTGATAATGCATTTTTGCATAATATAGACATTATATCTCTCATTTTTTTTGTAGAATTTTTTTAAGGAATGTATATTTGTTCTAAATTGTTTAGATTGGTGAGCCTATTGTTTAGGTTTCTTAATGTTTTTGCTCACAAGTGGTTCAAAATGTCCATTTTTATGATCTTGATCATGGAACAAAATAGAATATGTTGTACTTTGTGAATTTTCATTGAAATAAAAGTACTTTGTTTTTCTTGTTAAAGACCAAATACATATCTTAATATCTAACCACTTGGATAGCCATTTTTAATACAAAACAAGTCTCCCCAAAGCCCATACTCACTACAATTTCACTTTGGAACTATAGATAGTCGCATGCATCGTAGATATGTACTAACATCATGAACTCCATGCATTTTGGATAGTGTGTGCAAGTCTAGCTCATTTTGAAGTGAAAACAAAGCATCGGGGTCATCAATTGCTAGACAATTTAGAAAATGATCAACTATTCCAGTTCTTAGTTCCACAAATGTGCATTGCATATGTAACAGTAGTTGTAATGAGTCAAAATGAAAATCACCTACATTGTATAGAAAGGGGATTTTTCAAAATATGTTATTTTCTTCCAATACTGTTTCAATTGAGATATCTCCATGTGTAATTTTTGACTCATAGTTCTCTACATATATGATATTATCCAATACAAAATTTGGTATTGATAATGCATATTTACTAAACTTGGACATGGAATCTGTTAACTTATCCTCAACAATTTTTTTTCTCACATTACTAATTATTTTTGAGTGTTTACATTGGTTAATATGTTGTTCCAATGGTTTTGTTTTTTTGGAAACAAGTGGTTCAAAATGTCCATTCAAACGATCTTCATCATGGAACAAAATAGAATATGTAGTACTTTGTAAATTTTCATTAAAATTCAAGTACTTTACTTTTCTAGTTGATAACCAAATACATATTTGGATATCTAACCACTTTTCTATCCATTTAATACATTGAAATAAGTCGCCCGAAAGGCCATATTCTTTACAATTTGGTTTTTTAACTATAGATAGGCACATACATTGTAAGTATGTATTAGCATCAATAATTTGATGCAATTCAATTGATGCAATTCAATCAATGTTTCAAGATCTAGCTCATGTCTATATGAAAACAAAGTGTCAGGGTCCTTTTTTTCTAGGAAATTAAGAAAATAATCAATCATACCATTTCACAATTCTATGGAAGTAAAGTGCACATGTAAAAAATATTGCAAAGAGTCAAAAATACAATCCCCTATGTTGTATACAAATGGACTTATCCTAAAAAAATTACTGTTTTTCAATACTACATCTATTGTTTTTTCTTCACTCGTATTCATTAATTCATAACTTTTTACATCTATGATAGTATGCAATGATTTTTTTGGTTCAATCTTTTTTGACATTTTATGCACAATAAAAAAACACACTAGAAATATAAAAAAAAAATAGGTGTAATATGTTACTTGTCAAATTCTATATGATGGTGAAGTATATTTGTAGATGCTCTTGTTGTTTTTCAATGCACAACTTCTACAAAATAAGAAAATTAAACACATTATCAATGACCAAATAAAAATATCACAATTTTTTATAAGATGAAATCATTAAGGAGGTGAGTGCAATTAATTGGGATATAATTTAAATTAGTTAATTTTGTAACTATGATATTATATGGAGTTTTCTCCAATCTTTTTCAACCTAACGGACTATAACAATCTCTTGTACACTAATGTAGAAAATGTGTTCAATTACCCCTTTCATATTCAATGTCCATTAGCATCCCATGATATTTAGAATTGACAACAGAAACCAGGTCATCTGCCATTATAATCCAACTTGTTGGATTGCATTTAATGTAATATACTCTTGGATCATTACAATAGGGAATAGTATACAAAAATATATAAGGTTTAACACTTTCAAAGTTCAGTTTGGCTGGCCCATTGTAGAGGGTTATAGGTTTTTTTGGATGATCTTCACCCTCATCTATGCATTGAAAAATCCAAAAGACTAGAAAAGGATGCAATTTTGCAATGACCTTTCTCTTTTGGTGAAAATTATAGCATTTGGTATAGTAGACAATGTATTTTTCATAATGTACTAAAATTGTGAATAAGACATTCGAGAATAATCTATAAAATTGTCTAGCTGATTTACACTTTGTAAAAATTTGGTCAATGCATTTAGGAAGTGAATAAGGGCTTAGAGAATAATTAACACTCCATCTCTTATTGTACCTATGTTTTGTTTATGATTCAATTGTTTATGACATTTTATGCACAATATTAAAACACACTAGTAATATAAAAACAAAAAACGAGTAATATCTTACTTCTGAAAGTTTATATAGTGTTGAAGTATGTTTGTAGATGCTCTTGTTATTTTTCAATACACAATATCTGTAAAATAGAAAAATTAAACACATTAACACTTGTTTCATAAACAGGTATTTGCAGAATTAAATAGTGGAGATCTATTGTAAGGAAAGTCTTGTATTTTTCTAGTACATTTGTCTCAACAACTTTTCCCTTCATTGAAAAAAAATACTATTTCCACGCCATATAACTATTTAGCACAAATTCAATTGATTATACCCCATTTTTTTACTGCTCATAACAAGGGTATGTGCAGGATCATCATGCAAAAAATAGGCCCTTAAGTGGCAAAAAATTCAGAAAAATCAGTGCTAGGCAACTTGACGTAAATATTTGAATCCGTTATCTATATTATTTCAAAAGTATATAAGAATAGAATTTGTAGAAAATTGAATGTAGTTTCTAAAATACTAGGTTTATTTAAAAATAAATAAAATCTATTTGGTGAAAATTTGAAATTTCAATGCAGTAGTACTTAAATTTTAGGGAAAAAATAAGAAGTAGGTGTAACCATAATAAAATGATAAATTTTTTGTAAGATTTTATATATATAAGTAGAGGACTCGTGTCCGATGTGATGCATATTTCTTTGTAATTTTTTCCAAGTAAATAATTAATTATGAATTTTTATTACAACTTTTAGAAAATATAAAACTTCGTGTCTAACCACCTTAACTTGGTCAAAACTTCATGAAATTTAATTTTTCTTTTTTTAATCCTATAGTATGTGAAGCATAGAATGTGACGCATGTTTTGGATTCAAAAAATATGATACTGTTTGAAAGTTATAGATGTTTTTCAGTTAGCCTATCGATCAGGACTTTAGTCATAATTCTAATAGAAAATGAATAATAATTATTTATTAAATTCAAATTAAATCATAATTTATATTTTTGGAAAGCTAAAAATCTCCTCTAGAAACCATTTTCGTTTCATTAATTTTGGGTGAAAAAAAAATCATTAGCCACATACCCTACAAATATTGCCACTTTTTGGCGCACCATGATCCTGCACATACCCACAAATTAAACATGATTTCATTGGTATAAGCTATCAAAATATCCTCTATTTCTACCAATACATTAGAATTTAATGTTTTCTATATAATCGTGTGATTCAACAATACAAGTCATTCAATAAACAGGTGAAAGAGGCTACAAAATGCTTACAAGAGGAGTTAGTAGTGTGATTTTTTTGGTAGTAAGAATAGTTCATATAAGGCTTGAACTTCACTCACACTAACTGCATGAAAAATTAGCAAATCAAATTATATTCAAACGAGCAATGCAAGAAACATTCATATTCACTTGACATCCAAAACCAACAAGAGGACATCAAGAGGTCCAAAAACCTTATTCAATGAATCCTTCCAAGCCATAAAATGGAATTAAGTTTAAAAATACAATGAAGAATCAACACTAACCATGTTTTAAAGAAACAATAACATGTAAAGAAAAAATATTATTTGTGATAAATTAATATTAAATCAATACAAATTTCCATCTGGAATAGAGGAATGCAGTACAATAAATATGTTAATTTGTATGTGTGTTGATATTTTAAATACATGGTAGACCAACCTATCAAAGGTCAAAGAAACCCAAGTTGTAGTGTCCATCATGTTGCTCTTTGTTAGACTGATAGTTGTTATGTTAGGATAGACATTATGACACTTTGTTGTTAGACTTACTGTTATGATGACACTTTGTTGATACTTGACTGATACTTTGGTGATATTTCTATTACTCGATTTATGCACATGTTATGATAGTTATATGGGCTCATTTGATTATGTGGATTAATCTTATTATGAGCATTATGTGTTTATCTAATCATGGTTATTATGTGATTATCTGGTGATTGATCTTATCTTGTTTGCTATGTAATTGATTGCTATGTGTTAATATGGTTACTGGTTGATTTAATTTGGTGAAAGGGACAATGTTGCATTACTCACTTGTGAGTATCCTGCTACACTGCGACTTCCTTTCACGGTGTGTTATGATTTTATATATATGCTCAATGGTTTTGTGTACTCCAGGTTTTAGGTACCAAGTATCAACTCCACCTGAATTGACAAGTATGAGCATTCCTTAAACCCAATATAAATTATT
Source organism: Sequoia sempervirens (assembly GCA_007258455.2). Classification (NCBI taxonomy): domain Eukaryota; kingdom Viridiplantae; phylum Streptophyta; class Pinopsida; order Cupressales; family Cupressaceae; genus Sequoia; species Sequoia sempervirens. The sequence goes on along the minus strand of VDFB02289144.1, from coordinate 23,442 downwards.
GAATGGAGATAATATATGGTCCCCTACCCTTTCCATCATCCTCAAAGAGGATAAGTAGCTGGTGGGTCATCCCATCAGTCTTGTATGTTGTTTGCAGTTAGTTGGTCTCATTTTCAACCTTGTTTATGTTTTGGTAATTACTATTTATATTTGGTTGTTTGAATTAAATTTGTTTAATAATGCTTGTTTTGATTAATTGATGAATTAAATAAATTATTAAATAAAACATCTTAATAAATAGATATACAAGTCATTCTTGATTGATTAATTCATTAAATTAAATTACTAAGTTAAAAAGTACTTTTATAACTAAATATGAATATATTTATTATTAATGTCAAGGTTATAATAAATTAAAATGTGGAAAAGTATTATAATATAGAATCGAACATTAAAATAGGAGATAATGGATAAATAGTAAAGACAATTAAAAAGATAGAAAAAGATTGTCTCAGAGCACATGCATGACTTTGAACTATTTGTAGAATACAAACTTGTTGTTTTGTGAGATTTTTATTTTTTAAAATCTAACAGCTTCTTTTTGAAAAATAATTATTATGTTGAGAGATAGGCACTATTATGGATTATTATTGATTTTTGGGGGTTTTCAAAAAGAAAAACTTGGTCTGCAAGAAAAACTTAGTCTCCAAGAAATTATCGGTAGAATAATTGCATTTTGTGGATGGTTTTCAAAAAAAATTGGAGTGGGAAAATTATAGAAGAACTGATTTTAAGGATTAGAAGAAGTGATGGTCGTGGATGTAGAAGTTGATCTCAGCATTAGTTTCTATCTAAGTAGCATTAGAATCCAAGTTGGCTTCATCTCTATTCTTGTTTGGTTTATTCGTTCAATGCAATAGGAATTCATTCTCTCTCTATTGTTGCAAGCGATTGATTTTTCATTTTTTTGTATGTTGTTCAATGTTGAATCTACATTGCATGATAGAGTTCGATATTCTTGTACTATTTTCCATTTGCATTTTTTTGGAACTTTCTAAGGTTTTCTCATCGTCTGTTTGTCTCCTCTCATTTTTTTTGTTGATTTTATTTGACATGGTGCTGCAATTTAACATATACACCTCATGATCCATATTGAATATTTTAAAATACATGCAATGGATAAGTCTTGGCTTGGAAGCTACATTTAACATATGATTTCACTGTATATCTATATTTTTAAAGATTTTTATTTTATGGAATTTGAATTATGATGGGTGAGATTTCCATGGTTGGATCTTATTCAAATCCATCTCTTTAAACCCGTACAGTTCTGGTATGTCATTATTTTTCCTGATGGAGTTGAGCTAAGATTCAATGTCAACCTTCTATTGATGATTGTGCTTGATTTGTTTTCCTTGGCTTTTGAATTTCATTCTATGGCCTTCAATTTTAACGAGGCAATTGGGTTTCATTCTTAAGCAACCAATAGTCATTTAATTTCACATTGAAATCTCTTTGAATAGAGATCGATTTTCTTCTCTTTCTACAATTTCAGTATTCCCTTGATTTATATGCTTCAAACTTGTATTTCATGGAGTTTGAAATAGATGAGATTAGTGTTGTGAGCTGTAAATATTATGTGGTTTCTTCCATGCTTAAGTTTGATGCATATAGATGACTACTGTTGTTGTATTTAAATTTATGTAGGCATCCATTTGAGAAATAATACGCATGGCTTTCAAATTGCATGTATTTAGTTAGGCATTCTACTTTGTATAAGTCATGGATGATAGTTGTAGGTATTCGATTTACAATAGCATAAGTATGGCTTTCAGCTAGATTATATATATATTTGTGCATGACTGTTATTGGTATTAGATAAATAAAATTTGAGATTGGAATTTGGTGATTAGGTGTATGATTGTAGGTGAAGTACAACTATATAATACATATACATACATACATATATATATATATATATATATATATGCATGCTTTTGTATGTTTGCATATTTAATTGTTGGTTAAATTACTATTTAGTTACTGAATTGATAGCTGCATTTTATTTGGGTATATATGTGTGTGTGTGTGTGTGTGTGTGTGTGTGTGTGTGTGTGTGTGTGTGTGTGTGTATTTGCATTATGGTGGGGAAAATAGGTTATATTTGGTTAATATGTAATTGAGATAAATATATGTAGATAATTTGAAGAATTAAATTAAGTGAATGAGCTAATATTCTTTTAAACTGTTGATTTTGTTGTATTCTCTAATAGTTGGATTCTTGGTTGCAATGGTTTTATGTTTACTAAATAGAAAATGTGTGTAACTAGAGGAAATGGGGGATCTTGATTATTGTTCAAGGAGGAAGTCTTTTGTGCAAGTGGTTAATTGTGGTCTTCTAGAGGCTAGGGGAGATTTGCATATGTTGGGTTTTATGATTATTCTCTTGAAAATGGTTGATGATATACTTGAGATGTGTGCATGAGGGTCTTTCCTTGCATTGGTTTTTCTTCCAGTGATTTTGTTTTGTAAGCAGTATGGTCTATTCCTTGCTCTCTATGTGGTTTCTTGTGAATTGGTAAAGTGTACAAGATAGCCTTAACTTGAAATATATATTGGGTCTTCTTGTTGCAAGTAGGGTGTAACACCCCTCTGATTTGTTATGTTTTATGTGATAGCTAAGATACTTTGTTAGACCATATTTTATGTTATTGTTATTCTATCACTGGCAGTGAAGCGATGATAGACTATATTAATGTGGTGATACATTATATGCATGGTGCTTATGTTTGACATGCTTTATGTTTGCATAGATGCTTAGTTGATATGAAATTGCTATATATGCTTATGGTAGTTTAAATGATATTTTATCTCTTCATATGATATGATATTATATTGGTGAAGAGAATAGTATTGCATCACTCACTTGCAAGTGCCCTGTGATTTCCACGATTCTCTCTTCATAGTGTGTATGATTTATTATTTGGATACATGTATGACATTTGTTTGTTTGTAGGTTTGCAAGTATAGGACACCGGATTCACTTGGTTTCACAAGTCTGAGCCTGTCCACTACCCAATAGTAGTTGATTGGGAGATAGTAACGGGTTAACCTAGTCAAACCTTTACCCTAGTACAATATGTCGTCAGTCCATGTATTGGTCGTATTCTTTATCCACGTGTCTTGTTATTTTATTATTGTGAAAAATTTAATTGAGGATTAAATTATATGTTATAATTAAGTATTTACTTAATTTGTATTATTGATGTTGACACTTTATAATAGATAAATAATTTATTTAATTTATGTTATAAAGTAATTTTAATTATTAGATTAAATATGAATTAAAATAAATAAGTTATTTAAATTTGATTTGAAACAAATTAATTAATTAAATTTCAAATGCACGTTATTGGGGAAAGATCTTGAAAATATCTTGGTTGTTGAAGAAAATATATTTGTTGTGTTAACTAGAAGTTAGAAGACTTTCTTTTCTAATTGTTTTAAAATTGATTTCTAGAGAGATTGATGAAAATTTGGGAAAAGAAAGGAAGTTGTTTTCACGAGAAAAAAAGGAGAGGATTTGGAAAATGGTAGAATTGTTTTGAGGTTTGAGGAAATTGTTAATCTTAGAGGCTCTCTAATGATTTTAGGAATATAGTTTTGTTGTATTCTTGGTTTTGGATTATTTTTTGTTCTCTGGGAAGTGGCAATTCCTTTGGAGGAAGCTTTGGCAGTTGAAGATTAAAGTGAAGCTCGACATCAAACTTTGAATCGATAGATCTTCTAGAACATGTTCTTTATTTTCTTTGTTAATTTTAATTTGAAAGAGATAGTTAAATTATTATTGTATTGCAAATTGGAAAAGTTTAGAAGATGATTTCTTTTATTTTAGAAGCCTTTATTTTTTTAAAAAGAAATTTCCATGATTGTTACAACCTCTATAGAAAATAATTTAGATCCTCTCTTTAAATTGAGTATTTGAAAGACTTATGGGTATGTGCAAGATCATGATGGGCCAAAAAGTGGCAATATGATGGATATGTGGCTGATGACTTTTTTTTTACCCAAAATTGATGAAACGAAAAGGGTTTTTAAATGAGATTCTCAGCTTTCCACCAATATAAATTATTCTTTACTTTGAATTTAATAAGTAATTATTATTCATTTTCTATTCAAATTACAACTAAAGTCCTGATTGATAGACCATTGAAAAAATATGTAGCTTTCAAATGGTATCACATTTTTGAATCCAAAACATGTGTCACATTCTATGCTTCACATACTATAGGATTAAAAAGAAAAAAAATGAATTTCATGAAGTTTTGACCAAGTTAAGGTGGTGAGACATATGAGTTTTATATTTTATAAAAGTTGTAATAAAAATTCATAATTAATTATTTACTTGGAAAAAAATACAAAAAATATGCATCACATCGGGACATGATTCCTCTACTTATATCTAAAATATTATAATTTTTTTTTATCATTTTATTCTGGTTAGGGTTGTCAGATAGACACCTACTTCTTATTTTTTCCCTAAAATTTAAGTACTACTCTATTGAAATTTTAAATTTTCACCAAATAGATTTCTCTTTTTTTAAGAAAACCTAGTATTTTAGAAATTACATTCAATTTTCTACAAATTATATTCTTACAATTTTTTGAAATAATATAGATAACTTATTCAAAGTTTTACATCAAGTTGCCTATCTCTGGTTTTTCTAATTTTTTTGCCACTTAAGGGCCTATTTTTTTCATGATGATCCTACACATACCTTTATACAAAAGAAAATTATAGATAATTTTAGAGCCTTTGTGAATATTTAATTGAAACTATAGAAATTTGTTTATCCTCTGTGTAAAGATTATTTAATCTTCTCTCTAGAAAATGATAAATTACTGTGAAGGATTTATATCTCTGTAGGGAATGATTTTTAACACAATAGACAATTCAAAGGAAAGTATTTGATGAGTTAGGAAACCTCTGTAAAATATTTCTACATTATTCTTATAGAAAACTTCAGAGAGAATAATTTGTCTTCCTATAGGAAATTTGGTTGAAATTTACATATATATATATATATTGGAAACTATATACACATATACAAATATATATATATATATTTAGACTGTAGGAATCAGGTAGCATGACCCCATATAAACTAGAGTGCGGCTGGTAAACTTTTTAACGTGACCGGCAGCGCTGGCGCGACACGCCCTCTAGTACCACAAGGGTGGGGGAGTAGACCTCGTGACCAACCTCCTGCAACATGAAAGATTTAGCCAACCAAACTAGGGCCCCAACCCTACAAATATATATATATATATATATATATATATATATATATATATATATATATATATATATATATATAATTGATTTACCTTCTCGTAATTTTTTTTGTGAAAGAACAGATTGAGGAAATCGTTGTGCGCAATTTAAAAAATCAAAGGGTTTTCATATTATAAAATTTATATTATTTGGGGGTTGGGGAAAGCTACCCCCACAGCCGTCCCCTTCCACATGGGAGACAACAGTGAGGGCAGTGCCCAGCGTTGCCTTCACAAGAAGCATTAGCACGACTAGCACTATCGGCCCCCACTGTGGGGGTTCGGCTATAACAACCCTCGACCATTGTTATTAACAGTTTTTTTTAAATGATTTTATTTAATAGATAATATATAATATATATATTATATTTAATATATATTATATATTGAATTTAAATAGTTATGTTTATTAAATATAACTAATTATATATATATATATATTTAAAAGTTTTTTTTTTAATAAATGCACAAGTGGTAATATAATATGAAATAGTTTAAAGGGAAAGAAAAATGATTTTGTTTTAAATGAATTGATTTTCTTTTAATAGTATAAATGATTTTATAATTAAATAATATATTTCTATATGTATATATATAATTTTATTTAAATATATATACATATTAAATATATTTATTTAATGATTGTTATTACAATATATGCATGCAAGCATGATTAGTTAAATTGAAATGATTGATTATTTTAATTAAGAAATTGAGTTAATTGATAGGAGTAGTTGTGAAACTGAGAGTTAAACATTTAGTTTTATTTGGTTGTGGATTTATTATTTAGAATTATGCTTAAACGATGTATTTTAAATATGAGATATTGATCTATTGGATTTAGGAAATCTGAATGGTAGTGCTTTTAATTACATGAGTGGTTTATTTTAATTACAAGTATTTCTATAATTGTGAATTGTGGGGGAATATTTATTGTTGAGAAAATGTAATCCTTCTAGAGATTGTAATTGTGAAAGGGTTGTTGTATTTATTATTCACCCTTGAGATTTCCTTGGGTAGTGCACATTTTTGGGATTCAGTGTTTGACATTCATAGGGATGTGTTACCTCTTGAGAGGTGGTGGTTATGTTATCAGTTTTAGTGCACTGCCTACCCTTGGGTTGTGGAATAAGTTATTGTGTTATCGATACGGGAATGACTTTCAATGGGGACCAGGACACAAAGTGGTGCTAGGACTACTCATGTGAGAGTCGGTTTAATCAGTGGGAATTAAATAATGTAACATCCCGCTATGCAACCCTGAAGGGTAAGAGCCAAAAGAGGACAAGATAATTTTTTTTGATAACATAAAGAATAACTTACACAAAAATTAGTTTCCAAAATGATATAATGACAACAAAAATGGCCAAGCATGACCAAACACAACCCAAAGGAGAGGACTAATCCACCCTTTAGAGAAAAATCCAAACAAGAGTAAACATAATAGCTCCATAAACTTTGCTTCGGAACTTCCTGCTCCAGAACTTCCTACTTCAGAACTTCTAGCTATGAAACTTTCTGCTCTGGAACCTCTACTCCAGAATTTCCTATTTCTTTGGAACTTCGTACTCCGGAACCTCCTACACCGGTGCTTCGAAACTTCTTGTTGCTCCAGAACTTCCTACTCTGGAACCTCTACACTAGAACCTCCTATGTCGGTGCTCCAAAACTTCCTGCTACTCCGAAACATTGTAGCAATGACATAGAACAACAAACAGAAGGCGACGATGAGCCAAAACTTATGCAGCAACAACAAAAACATTAACAAAAGGTGGAGTTGCTCCAAAACTTTAGCACTATAGCAAGAAGGAAAATATACAACCAAAACTTCTAATTTTGCATGAAAAGTACATGCGAGTCTAATATCAACACCAGAACTCGTAAGTCAAACATAATCATCATATATCTTCTCATTAAATTTATGATTACTTTCTCTCTCTCAAGAGAGTACAATGTGCATAAAAGAATAAGTATGAATAAAATAGCATTGCCATGAATAAAATACATTATCTGATAAGATAATTACAGAAGAGAGGATGACTCCAACTGGTGCTCCAATAAATTGTACGTCGGTCCCCAATGGCGGTGGCAACGCCTCCCTACCATGTGGACTCAAAAGAGGTCACCTCACCGTGCTTGGAGGTAGTCACAAGGCCCAATAAAAAATACAAGGAAATGGTAACATATGGCCAACACTCACATCAGACATGGAGCAAACATAAAATACAATGCATTACAACCAATATCACAACATGAAGATGCTCATACATTAACAAGACAGGTACTACTAATGGCTACTAAAGTATGAGGTATTAGAGTGCAGACTAGATGGAATGTCATCATATGTGCTCAAAGGGATGGCACCAGATGGAATTAGGTACACCTCTCATATAGACAAGGAGACTCAATTGTGCCCAATTCAATGCCCTACAGACGGATAACTCAACACCCTGCAGACGGATAAACCATCTCATTTAACCAAATGAAAAAACCATAGAAAATATGAAACAAGGAAAAGCCACTAAGATCCCTCATAAAACCATTAAAAAAAATTAGCCATGCAACATTGTTGTAAGAAGACACGTTTAACAACATAATCCAATCATGAAATAGAGGCCTAAAAATTACATAAAAATTCAAAGTACTCAGATTAAAATTCTAAGCCTGACCTAGTTTAGATTTTGGCATTTCAACTTGGAATACACCTTCAATTATAAGTTTAGGACAAAAAAATGAAATGTTGTTCTGAAAAACGTCTTTGCTAAGTTGGGCAAGAAAAACATGAAAATATGAAGGTGTTTGGATTAAAAATCGGACAATGACCCATTTGAAATATGGATGATTCTACATGGAATCCAATTTTATTTTACTTTTTTAACAATAGGTTAAAGAGCAACAAAAAAAAATGTCATTTTAACAATAGGCACAATTTTGACCAAAAATGAAAGTGCCCAGAATTAAAATCTGTGAAAGACCCAGTTGAGATCTTGGCATTTCTACGTAAAATACACCCTTAAATTTCATTTTTAGAAAAAGGATAATGAGTAGCAATAAAAAAAGATTACAAATTGGGCAAAAGAGAAGAATAAGAAAGAGCCCATAAATAAAAAATTTTCCAACAATCCATTTCATGTTTGTTGAAAATGTACAAAAATCAGCCATAAAAAATACTATAGAGCAACAAATTGAATTTAAAACAATCAATATTCAAACCCCAAGCAATACAAAAAAGGAAATGGAGGAGTTCCTCCAATTTTTATGAGATAGAATTAACTCAAATCAAAAAAATAGAAGCCACCCAAGAAAAATGAGTAAATACCCAAATTACCAGCCATACAACAATGAAGAAACAAAAAACTACCTCAATTCACTCCAAAACAAAAATGGAGAATTGTTTAATGAAGAAGACACAACCAAGCTCCAAAACTAGACAAGTAAGGAATGGCGTGCTGATTTCAACAAGCTACTACCCACACATTTCTTCTTAGGAAAACTTCCACAATCACCCCAACTCAGTTGCCCAAATCATGGGGTTTCCTCCTCCATGTAGAACAAAAAATTTTGTTTTTATTTCCCAAAAAAATAATGAATTCCCAAAATAAAAATTTCTTCCTTTTTATATTTTTTTAATTTTTAACTCAACTCCTCCACAAAATAAAATGAAATAAAACATTTTATTAAATAAACTATTAATGCTCTCCAAAGCAATTAATTAAAATCACAAAATGCAACATTAAAATGCACATGGCTCCCCCAAAAGGATTAGTAAATATTTAAATAAAATATTTAAAATCTCAAGAAAATAACAATTCAAATCCCCAAATCATTAACCACCATAAAATACCATATTTAAAAATATGTGAATCTGCCAATGGAACCCCATCAAAACATCAAAAATCCAAATTAAATATATATATATAATCACATAAAAGATTAATGAAAACCAAGACCAAATACCTCAAAGAGACAAACTAGAAAATCACTTATGATAGAAGGGTGCTCCAGATGTTACCATTAGGCAACTGGATGGTAAGACAACAACACGAAAACACTACCCTAATAGGGTACAATGAGCTAGGATAGGGAAAATTGGCCTGTGACTACCTCCAGTAACCACCATCAGGGAATATGAGTACACTTAGGCCTATGGATCTAGACAGAGTTGATACTCAGTATCTACATCATTTCCAATTACACGTCAAAGTACATGTGCATATACATATAGTCCAAAGTAACATCAATCATTAGGAGGGAGTCATGATATTGTAAGCCTCTCGAATATGACTGTTATGAAATCATCCCTTTCCTATCCATAATCATACAAAATCAATGATAACATTATATAAACATTTAAGCATGTAATCTAGAATATTAACTAATCATGATAACCTTTCCATACTCATCAATGTATAATCTCATTAGGATAACATTTAACATTTAACATATCAAATCAAAATAAAAAATACTACCTTACCTAGGCCGGAGTTAGAGAGGTGTTACATCCTCCCTCCCTAAGATTTGGCTTACTCCTTGAAGTCATGCAAACTCAATATGCAGCCATGTCACACATTAGTACTCAAAATCTATTATTCAACATTTAATTATTGTACTTCATTCCAAAGATGAGTAATATAATATACATCATTCATCTCTAAACAAAATAGAAAAAAAAAAAATCATTCAACATTCCCCTGTCTAAGGATCATTATCAATATATTGACATATACCTTACTCATATGGTCTCAACATGAAACAAAATAGCATGGTTAATCTTACTAACATCACATAAGCCACAATTCTCATCATAAGAATTTATTTTAGTATCCACATTCATTCAAGAATAGGTTAAGATACACATTGATTTCCACTAATAATATTGTAAAGAAGATGCATAAGCACTCAATTCTTTCCAAAACACCCTTGTTGCAACAATAATTGTTTTCTACACACTTCCAATCTCACAAATTAGAACATATTTGGCATCATTTTCAGCAAAATATAGCAATTTACACTTTCTACAACACAATAAACCAATTTTTAAACTTTTCATATGAAACCATATCCAAGATGAAACATGCATTTATACATACTTACATCACTGGGTATCACATCACAAGGCTACACAACGGTCCATCTAGACACTGGTAAGCAACATACTAATCCATGATACATAATCCATGAGCCAAGAGCCAATATCAATCTCACATAATCCATACCCCACACTCAGTGGTTTGATGGTGTTAGGTCACACATACATGGTGAGACCATCCAAACAATACCACAATGACCTATCTCTTGTTGAATAAGGTGGTTATCCTCCAAGAGATAGTCATCACACATAGGTGGGTAGTGGGTCCTAGCTATGTAACAGCCTCACATACCCCCATCCTCAAGGTTCCCTACGTCTACTTCCTCATATACACTCAATTGAGTCTAGCTCTCTCATTCTCGATGAGGAATTACATTACAACACAAGACCAACATTTGAAAGAAACAAATAGAAAACTAGTTTAGCCACTAAAAATCAAAATAATTATCAAGAAAAAAGATTCAATTGCAGCAATAAAGGAAGAAATGCGCACAATTTCAACACTATATCAAATGTAACCTTGAGGGTTATGTGCAAATAAGATCACAAGGTGTGGTTAAACCATCACAAACAAGATAAATAAAAAATTTCCAGTCCTCACAATCAAAGTGAAAATAATCAATAACTAAAAGAAGATTCACAATCTTCGAAATGGCATAGTACATAACTATGTGACTAAAGTAGCCACCAAACGAGGAAGGAGGGAACAACGTCTGACTATCACAATAGCCCCTCATGTGTGGCAGAGTGAGTACACCAACTACATGGCATGAGGTGTACTCCTCGGATACACCCCACATCATGTCATCACATGGCATGGACTAGCCAAGTGACCCATGTACTGCTTGGCTATCCCCATGGAATGTGCACCTCGACCACATTCTGCATCGCGTCTTAGTGTGGCATGGTCATACACCAACTCGAGAAGGCACGTACTAGTTGTATGTTGCCTGGCAGTATGTCTATGGCTTCGCAAAAGTAGGCATGCACAAATCACACCCCACATAGTGATACCTCGTGGAAAGGGCACACACAGGTATTTGTGGGTATGTGCAGGATCATGATGGGCCAAAAAGTGGCAATATGATGGGTATGTGGCTAACGACTTTTTGTTACCCAAAATTATTGAAATGAAAAGGGTTTTTAAAGGAGATTCTCAACTTTCCACCAATATAAATTATGCTTTACTTTGAATTTAATAAGTAATTATTATTCATTTTCTATTTGAATTATGACTAAATTCCTGATTAATAGGTTGATTGAAAAACATCTATACCTTTCAAACGGTAGCACATTTTTTGAATCCAAAAAATGTGTCACATTCTATCCTTCATATACTATAGGATTAAAAAAAGAAAAAATTAATTTCAGGAATTTTTGACCAAGTTAAGGTGGTCAGACATAATTTTTTTATATTTTTTTAATGTTTTAATAAAAAATTCATAATTAATTATTTAGTTGGAAAAAAATTACAAAAAAATATGCATCACATCGGGACATGAATCCTCTACTTATAGCTAAAATCTTATAAAAAATATTATCATTTTATTGTGGTTAGGGTGGTCAGATAGACACCTACTTCTTATCTTTTCTGAAATTAAGTACTATTGCATTGAAATTTCAAATTTTCACCAAATAGATTTTTTTTTTAAACAAACCTAGTAGTTTAGAAACTACATTCAATTTTCTATAGATTCTATTCTTACATATTTTTGAAATAATACAGATAACTTATTCAAACATTTATGTCAAGTTTCCTAACTCTGATTTTTCTAAATTTTTTGCCACTTAAGGGCCTATTTTTTCCATGATTATCCTGCACATACCCTCGTCGTCGCTAGAGGTATACATGGCTAGGAAAAACCCATATGCCAACCAACCCAAACACTGTCGAGAGCAACATGAGTGTCCCTCTACAAGTGTACAAGGCCCCATCACGATCATCACACAAGTAGGCTACCATAACCCAATCTCATACTACACCTTCATGCATCTAAGCACGTGGCATCATCACCAACACTATGTCGGAACATCAGTGTGGTGTGGCATCATATATATGCCATTGTGGTAGAGCACATGCAGATATGGAATAAATAGTGCATATATGAGTATATAAATATTGGGCTACACGAGTCTCACCTCTCATATGGATGAGGTCGACTCACTAATGCCAGCTCAACGTCCCTATGGATGGCCAGGAAACATGAACAAATCAATGTTGTTGTACACAAAAATGTGGGGATTAAGCTAGCACATATGGATCAAGTACCTTGATCCATCATAAGGGGAAGTAGTGAGTACTTTTCTCAAGATTGGTTGAGCTGAGAACACTTTGTGCCACAACATGTGTATGCTACACACTCCACCCAAGGAACTTTGTGGCTGCTACTAACCCTTCATAGATTGAGGGACTAGAGAACCAAGAGAAGAGATTCTACGAAACTAACTTTTGGTTACTCTTAATATATATGTAAATTTCAACTGCACGTGGGTTGGCCCTCAATTAGGTAACAAACATACAAGCACACATAATGGTATGGTTAATCCCACACCTAAAATACAACATATCCTCCATGAATGGGTATACAGTCTCACCATCCCATGGGGACACAAAACAAGTATGGGGTATTCACAACACTCAACATTTGCACTAACATACGATGTTCACATAATAAGGAGTACCTTTTTCCAATTTCCTCTTACCAAAATAAAACCATTATCCTCCTCTAATTATGCAAGATCAATACAACTTTCCAAGAACATGTACTCCCAACATCCATACAATACATCATAGTTCTACATGGATTAAATCAACAATGCCATGATAACTCTCACATTCACATTCACATTTATTAAGTGGTAAATCACCTTACCACACACATATGTTAACCACATTTATTTCCCACACAGTTTAATATCATTACAATGTTTACCCAAGACAAGGTATGCACATAATCATTTCAACATTCATCTATCATTTTGCATTTTGAATCCAGGTACAATAATTTAACATCTACATGATTTCATAAGACTTAACAATAAAGTTGGGGACTATAGGCCTCACCAACAAGATGTACCTATTATGCAATTGTCATTAACATGCAAATGTTTTCACTATTCCCTTTTCCTCTAACTTTTACTTAATGCAGAACAATTTTCTATTCATATTCATTCATGTTCCATGATTATGAATACAAGTTGGGGACTTAGGTGCTTTACCCAAGGTTTGATCTAATAAAACAGAACTTCATGAATGCATAAACATTTTCTCATAAGAGACAAGCATACAATGGATTTCAATACACTACACACTCAAAGCTAAGCATCTTTGTTAAACCAATGAGAAGAGAGGGAAGGAGAGAGATGGATTTACAATTTTAGCACATGCACAAATGCAAACAGGGTTTCATTATCATATAAGCACTTCCACACAAATGCATCAATCATACGAGATCATGCAATAATCTCTATGAACTAACGATATGATCATTCATTTTCTATTAGCATCTTTATAATATCAACACAATATAACATGCAAAATCAACTCCAAAACCACATAGGTTCAATCAAGCAATCACTTGCACAATGAGGTAAAGCACAAGAAGACATGCACCAAAAGCTTTACATGGTAATGAAAAACAACATGACTCAAGTAGAGAATACACACAAATGAAACTTCTTGGCACCCTCAAGGTCAAATAGACCTTCGAAGAACATGAGAAAAGGAACCAAGCAAGGGTAATTTTAGGTAACACATGTCACTTGCAACCCACCAACAAACTAAGGTCCAACATGCCCACCCACAACACAGGATATAGGAAAATAATCAATCTCAACCTCGGGAGACTCTCAACCAAGGGAATCACTCCAATCCCATAGGGTAAGGCAAGACCTAGGAGGCACATTCCTCCACAACACAAGTTAGGGTTAGGAAAATCAACCCTCTAAAATTCCATACCAAAGCACTCAAAACAAGAGGTCCTATGACTATCTTGCCACAACAAGCACTCAAAACACACACATCAAGCACACTGCAACCACATGGGCTAGAACCACATTCAAGGACCACTCAAGGGTCACAACCCTTTACACAATGAAAGAGCCACACATGAAGAAGGAGACCAATTAGAACACACTTCTTGGTAGGCTCAAGGGTCTAACTATGCAAGGGACAGGAAACAACACTTGTTGCCATCCACCACACACAACACCCAAGAAAGCATCTACCAAAGCAGGGATCCCAACACTACAACATAGGTTCCACCACTAACTTTTCCCTTGGCTCTTCCCTTAGGGGCATCCTAAATGAAACAAGGAACACATCAAAATAAATCATCAAAAGGACGATCTAAACACCATACTAAGGCATAAACGCTAATCAACAAGACTATGAAAATAATATAACAAGCTCATGCCACACACACAAAACACAACATAACATAGAAGGCTCAAGTACACCAGAGCTCCCAGTGTGTGCACATGGGCTCTGATACCAGATATAATATCCCGCTAGGCAACCCCGAAGGGTAAGAGCCAAAAGAGGACAAGATAACTTTTTTTTGATAACATAAAGAATAACTTATACAAAAATTAGTTTCCAAAATGATATAACGACAAAAAACATGGCCAAGCATGGATGAACACAACCCAAAGGAGAGGAAAAATCCACCCTCCAGAGAAAAATCCAAACAAGAGCAAGTATAATAGCTCTAGAAAATTTTCTCTGGAACTTCCAGCTACAGAACTTCCTGCTTCAAAACTTCCAGCTATGGAACTTCCAACTACAGAACTTCCTGCTCCGGAACTTCCATCTAAGGACCTTCCTACTCTAGAACCTCTACTCCAGAACTTCCTGCTGCTCCGGAACCACTTGTGCCGATGCTCCAAAACTTCCTACTCCATAACCTCTTCTCTGAAACTTCTTGCACCAGTGCTCCAGAACTTCTTGCTGCTCCGGAACTTTGCAACAATGACATAGAACAACAAACAAAAGGCGGCGATGTGCCGAAACTTTTGCAGTAGCAACACAAAACATTAACAAAAGGCGATGTTGCTTTGGAACTTTAGCAAACTATAGTAAGAAGGAAAATATAAAGCCAAAGCTTCTAATTTTGCATGAAAACAACAAAAGAAAGACATAAAAGAATTATCATAGTACATGCAAATCTGATACCAACACGGGAACTCATAAGTCAAACATAATCATCACATATCTTCTCATTACATTTATGATTAATTTCTCTCTCTCAAGAGAGTATAATGTGCATAAAAGAATAAGTATGAATACAATAGCATTGCCATGAATAAAATACATCATCTGATAAGATAATTATAGAAGAGGGGATGACTCCAACTGGTGCTCCAATAACTTGTACATCAGTCCCAATGGCGGTGGAAACACCTCCCTACCATGTGGACTCAAAAGAGGCCACCCCATCGTGCTCAGAGGTAGTCACAAGGCCCAAGCAGAAATACAAGGAAATGGTAACATATGGCCAACACTCACATCAAACATGGAGCAAACATAAAATACAATGCATTACAACCAATATCACAACATGAAGATGCTCATACATTAACAAGTTAGGTACTACTCATGGCTACTAAGGTACGAGGTACTAGAGTGTAGACCAGATGGAATGTCATCATGTGTGCTCAAAGGGATGTCACCAGATGGAATTAGGTACACCTCTCATACAGACGAGTAGACTCAATCGTGCCCAAATTAATGCCCTACAGACAGATAACTCAACACCCTGTAGACGGATAGGTCATCTCGTTTAACCAAATGAGGAAACCATAGCAAATATGAAACAATGAAAAGCCACTAAGATCCCCCATAAAACCATTAAAAAAAATAGCCATGCAACATTGTTGTAGGAAGACACATTTAACAGCTGAATCCAATCATGAAATAGAGGCCTAAAAATTACATAAAAAATCAAAGTACCCAAATTAAAATTATAAGCCCGACCCAGTTCATATTTTGGAATTTCAAGTTGGAATACACCTTCAATTTTAATTTTAGGACAAAAAAATGAACTGTTGATCTGAAAAACGTCTTTGCCAAGTTGGGCAAGAAAAATATGAAAATATGAAGGTACCCAAATTAAAAATTGGACAATGACTCATTTGAAATATAGATGATTTTACACATAATCCAATTTTATTTTACTTTTTTAACAGACGGTTAAAGAGAAGCAAAGAAAAACGTCATTTTAACAATGGGCACAAATTTGACCAAAAATGAAAGTGCCTAAAATTAAAATCTGTCAAAGACCCAGTTGAGATCTTGGCGTTTCTACATGAAATCCACCCTTAAATTTCATTTTTAGCAAACGGATAATGAGCATCAATAAAAAAAAATTTACAAATTGGACAAAAGAGAAGAATAAGAAAGAGCCCATAAATCAAAATTTTCCTAACAACCCATTTCATGTTTGCTGAAAATGTACAAAAATCAGCCATAAAAAATACTACAAAGAAGCAACTTGAATTTAAAACAACCAACATTCAAACCCCAAGCAATACAAAAAAAGAAATGGAGAAGTTCCTCCAATTTTTATGAGATAGAAATAACTTAGATAAAAAAAATACCAGCCACCCAAGAAACATGAGTAAATACCCAAATTACCAGCCATACAACAATGAAGAAACAAAAAATTTCCTCAATTCGCTCCAAAATAGAAATGGAGAATTGCTCAATGAAGAAGACACAACCAAGCTCCAAAACTAGACAGCAAGCTACTACCCAAAAATTTCTTCTTAGGAAAACTTCCACAATCACCCCAACTTAGCCACCCAACTCATGGGGTTTCCTCCTCCATGTAGAACAACCCCCAAAGGATTAGTAAATATTTAAATAAAATATTTAAAATCTCAAGAAAATAACAATTCAAATCCCCAAATCATTAACCACTATAAAATACCATATTCAAAAATACATGAATATGCCAGTGGAACCACATAAAAACACCGACAATCCAAATTAAATGTATATATAATTACATAAAAGATTAATGAAAACCAAGACAAAATACCTCAAAGAGACAAACTAGAAAATCACTTATGACAGAAGGGTATTGCAGACGTTACTGTAAGGTATCTGGATGGTAAGACAACAACACGAAAACACTGCCCTAACAGGGTACAGTGAGCTAGGATAGGGGAAATTGGTCTATGACTACCTCCAGTAACCACCATAAGGGAATATGAGTACGCTCAGGCCTATGGATCCAGGCAGAGTCGATAATCAGTACCTACATCATTTCCAATTACATGTCAAAGTACATGTGGGTACAGTGAGCTAGGATAGGGGAAATTGGTCTATGACTACCTCCAGTAACCACCATAAGGGAATATGAGTACGCTCAGGCCTATGGATCCAGGCAGAGTCGATAATCAGTACCTACATCATTTCCAATTACATGTCAAAGTACATGTGCATATACATATAGTCCAAAGTAACATCAATCATTAGGAAGGGAGTCATGATATTATAAGCCTCTCGAATATGAGTGTTATGACATCATCCTTTTCCTGTCCATAATCATGCAAAATCAATGATAACAATATATAAACATTTAAGCATGTAATCCAAAATAATAACTAATCATGATAACCTTTCCATACTCATCAATGTATAATCTCATTATGATAACATTTAACATTTAACATATCAAATCAAAATCAAAATACTACCTTACCCATGGTGGAGTTAGAGAGGTTTTACAAATAACCTATATTAGGGGAAGGATAGCTTAATACATTTAACTTGTTAAATTGGCCTCGCTCATTGGCTCTAGGACTTGTGTTAGACTTGAGATGAGTTAGGAAGGCCTGGGATGGAAAGATCGTTATCTTGTCTTCTCAAAAGATAATCTATTTCACACTGGTGTGCATGTGGGGCCGTAGTTCATGACAAGTTACTAGGATAACCTAACATGGGGGTCAGGACCTAGGAAGATCTCCTTAGGATAACCAGTGCAACTTTTGTAATGACACTCCTCCTATGACAACAGTCATTTTGTATTGTACAGTAGTTGTTCTTGATTCAGTGATTTTGGAAGCAATGTAACCTTATTTTTTGTGTATTGGTACAATGTTATTTTGTATATTTCCTGTGTCTAGAGGTAGTAGGCTTGTCTTGGTTACCTTGTACTATCTCCTAGCATAGGGGTTGGGCCTACAGGTACCACATGGTTGGATGGTGTTCACCTTACACTATTGGGCTTTCTCTTCCTATTTGTGATAGTGGGATCTTCTAGTTTCAGGAGCTCGTGTGTTTCTATGGCTTTGTACTTCTCTTATACTTATTGTAACTGTGGGACACTATGTATTTGTATTCCTCATTTGTAATCGAGAGGGATCCATGTGTTTTGTAATTGTAACATTATGTATGATCTATTCTTTATTGGACTAAATGGTATATATTGTTTTATATGGTGTTGTATTTGTGGAAATATGTTCATTACATTTCCATGTTTAATTTATTATGCAATGGGTTAATGCTTTGATGTATGTAGTTTATCATGAGTTAATTTCATATGCTATGGTTAGATTAATTTTTTAAGTTTTGGGATTCACATGTAGATGTGTTGCGTGGCCTAGAGGATGTATGTGTTAGAGTAGATTACTTTACTTGTTATTGTTACTCTTTTAAGAAAAAAAAAATAGTTGTGCTTCCCCAGTGTTGCATCATCCTCTAGGTTGTGGGGTGGGGTTTTACACTTGGAATCAGAGCCCAAGTTGAAACACTGGGTACTCTGGTTTCACATGGGCCCATTAGGCTATCCTTGTTGTTTGTACTCTTATGTGTGTATTCCTTTCTTTTTTTCTTTGACTATACTGAGTGTTTTATGTTTAGGGTCAACCTAGTTATCCTAGAAGTAGATAAGAGATGTTCATCTTCTTTCTTTCTATTCTTCTTGTTAAAAAAACAAAATGGGATGCTCTATCTTAAATATGTTAGTATGTATTTGTGTAGAGGTTTAACCACTCTCTTGTATAAAAGATAAATGCTTTTTTGTTATAAAAGGGAAACATGGATTTGTGTTGGGTGTATTGCAAGAGAAGCTAATGATGAGTTATGGATATATGTGATGATATGAATCACATGGATTATGGAAGTAAATATACTTATGGAATTATGTATGTAATTGTATTCCCCCTAATAAATGTGAGAAACCAGTGACTATACATTGGGTGAGTGTTGCGAATACCTTGTACTTGTTTTGTGTGCCCATGGGATGGTGATACTATGTACCCATCCATGAGGAATATGTTGTATTTTGGTGTGGGATTAGCTATACCATTTTGTGTGTTTTAATGTTTGTTACCTGATTGAGGGCCAGCCCACACATGGTTGAAATTTATATATATAAGAGTAGCCAAAAGATAGTTTCACAAATTCTTTTCTTTTGGTTCTCTAGCCCCTCAATCCATGAAGGGATAGTAGCAGCCACTAAGTTTCTTGGGTGGAGTATGAAGCATACGCGCATTGTCATGCAAAGTGATCTTAGCTCAACCGATCCCAAGGAAACATACCCACTACTTTCGCTTATGATGGAACAAGGTACTTGATCCATATGTGTTATCCTAATCCCCATAGTTTTGAGTACTACAACATTGGTTTGTTAGTATATTCCTAGACACCCATATGGATGTTGAGCTAGCATTTTTTGGTCACCTGTAAGGGCGTTGATCTGGCATTAGCAAATCAACCTCATCCATATGAGAGGTGAAGCTCAAGTAGCCCCATATTGATATACTCATATATGCATTATATATACTGTATCTGCACATGTTCTGACATGATGCAATGGATATGATCCCACACCCCACTGATGTTCTGACATAGTGCTGGTGGTGATGCCATGTGAGTTGGGCTCAAGGAAATGATGCCATGTGCATAGAAATGTGAAGGTGCACTATGAGATTGTGTTATGATAGCCTACTTGGGTGATGAGCATTATGGGGCCTCACACACTTGTAGAGGGATACCCATGGTTGCTTTGATAGTACTTGGGTTAGTTAACATATGGGTATGTCCTAGCCATGTATACCTTTGGCTACAGTGAATACCTATGTGTTCCTTCTCCACGAGGTATCACTATGCGGGATGTGATCTACATGCACCTACTTCTATGGAGCCACAGACACATTGCCATGTAGCATATGACCAGTGTGTGGCTTCTCCAGCTGGTGTATGACCATGTTGCATGATGACGCAAGGTAGAGTGTTGCTGAGGAGTACACTCTATGACATGTGGATGGCATGCTCACTTTGCATCACATGTGGGCTACTGTTATAGTTGGATGTTGTTCCCTCCTTCCTTGTTTGGTGGCTAGTATCTAGTCACGTAGTGTTGTACAATGCAATTTTGAAGATTATGTACTTTATTTATGGTTATTGATTATTTTCTATTGATTGTAAAGGTTGACACCTTATTTATATTTGATTGTGATGGTTTAGCCACACCTTGTGATCTTATTTTCTTGTAGCCCTCATGGTTACACTTGATTTAGTGTTGAAATTGTGCACATTTCTTGCTTTATTGTTGAAATTGAATATTTATTTTCTCTACTTTATGACTTTGGTGGCTAAACTAGTTTATCCTTATTGTTTTTGATGTCATCCATGTGTTGTATTGTGAATCCTCTCCAAGGACGTATGAGGTAGACTTGGTGAGTGTATACGAGGAAGTAGATGCAAAGAACTTTGAGGATGGGGGTATGTGAGGCTGTTACACAACTAGGACCCACTACCCACCTATGTGTGATGACTATCTCTTGGAGACTAACCACCTTATAAAGCAAGAGATAGTTCATTGTGGTCTTTCTTGGATGGTCTCACTAGGTGGGTGTGGCCTAACACCATCAAGCCACTATGTGTGAGGAATGGACTATGTGAGATGGATATTGGCTTTTGGCTCATGGATTAGTATGTCGCTTACTAGTGTCCAAATGGACCCTTGTGTAGCCTTGTATTATGCATTTCTTGGTGATGTGAGTTTGTGTGTATGTCAAGAATATATGTTAATCACATGGATATAGTACTTAGATTCTTGAGATTTTGTTCTCTCCCCTTTCTGTTGTTCTCACCTAATATCTGAGACTTGTTTTATGGTGTTGTGTAGGATGATGCCTAGAAGTTGTGATCATGATAGAGGTCAGGAAAGTGATTGTGGGGTTAGTCATCAAAACACTCCTTTTCTAAGTTCCCACATGGATGATCATGAGAAATACTTGGACCCTCAATTATGTACCTTGCTTGAGGAAATTATTAACTGGCTTGGCCCAAGATAGGAGAGCAAACAACAGATGGTTAAGGAAAGAGAAAGGATTCCTAGGAGAAGAGGTGTTTCAATTGTAGTAGGACTTATGATGATCTCAATGTGATCGTATCAATCAACCAACCCAAAGTTTACAGTCTACAGTTAACAAGGACAGTGTTTAGCAGTTTAGTGCTCCTTTAGGTGATAAAATATTTAGTAGGGGTACATGATGTTTCGCTTGTGGCCAATAGGGACACATGGTGCATCAGTGTCCCAATAAGGGACATCAGGTTATACACATAGGTTAGCGGTGACTATTGGAGATGCAAGCAGGTTCCACATAGCGATTGCAACAATTGATGACCATCGGGTAAAGGATCTGGGCACAAATGTGGAGACTACAGATACATGATGATGGAGTTCTATCCCTATTTGTGAAGTGAGGATAGACTATATTGATGTGATGATACATTATATGCATGGTGATTATGTTTGACATGCTTTATGTTTGCATAGATGCTTAGTTGAGATGACATTGCTATATATGCTTATAATATTTTAATTGATATTTAATCTCGTCAGTTGATGTGATATCGTATTGGTGAAGAGAATGATATTGCATCACTCGCTTGTGAGTGCCCTATGATTTCCACAATCCTCTCTTCATAGTGTGTATGATTTATTAGCTGGATACATGTACGAAATTTCCTTTGTTTGTAGGTTTACAGGTACAGGACAACGACTTCACCTGGATTCACAGGTCTGAGCATGTCCACTACCCAATAGTAATGCTGATTGGGAGATAGTAATGGGTTAACCTAATCAGACATTTACCCTAGTGCAATGTGTCATTAGTCCATGTATTGGTTGAATTCTTTATCCACATTTGTCTTGTTATTTTATTATTGTGCAAAGTTTAATTTTGAGGATTAAATTATATGTTATGATTAAGTATTTACTTAATTTGTATTATTGATGTGGAGAATTTATAATAGATTAATTAATTAATTTAATTTATGTTATAAAGTAATTCTAATTATTAGATTAAATGTGAATTAAAATATATAAGTTATTTAAATTTGATTTGAAACAAATAAATTAATTAAATTTCAAATACATGTTAATGGGGAAAGATCTTGGAAATATCTTGGTTGTTGAAGAAAATATATTTGTTGTGTTTACTAGAAGTTAGAAGGTTTTGTTTTCTAATTGTTTTAAAATTGAATTCCAGAGAGATTGATGAAAATTTGGGAAAAGAAAAGAAGTTGTTTTCATGGGAAAAAAAGGAGAGGATTTGGACAATGGTAGAATTGTTTTGAGGTTTGAGGAAATTGTTAATCTTAGAGGCTCTCTAATAATTTTAGGAATCTAGTTTTGTTGTATTCTTGGTTCTAGATTAATTTTAGTTCTCGGGGAAGTGGCAATTCTTCTGGAGGAAGCTTTGGCAATTGAAGATTAAAGTGAAGCTCGACATCAAACTTCAAAGCAAGAGATCTTTTGGAATAGGCTATTTATTTGCTTTGTTAATTTTAATTTGAAAGAGATAGTTAAATTATTATTGTATTGCAAAATGGAAAAGTTAGAAGAGGATTTCTTTTATTTTAGAAGCTTTTGTTTTGTTTTAAAGAAATTGTCATGATTATTATAGCTTGTGTAGAAAATAATTTAGATCCTATGTTTAAATTGAGTATTTGAAATAGATTTATATAAAAGAAAATTATAGATAATTTTAGAGCCTTTGTGAAGATTGAATTGAAACTGTAGAAATTTGTATCCTCTGTATAAAGATTATTTAATCTTCTC
>VDFB02289143.1:0-25354 GCA_007258455.2 Sequoia sempervirens | reverse complement strand
TCTTTCTTTCCTTATTTAAGTTCCCTTTCCTTCCACTATTGGGATAGTGAGTTGGGACTTAAGTAGCTTCCTAGAAGGGTCACTATGGACATTGACTAACCAGTGAGACCTATATAATGAAATCCTTTTCAAAAGCCAAAATGTTGTATTAACTAGGGAAAGGCATATTACAATTAGGTATAAGTAGCTAAAAGGTTACAAGGCCCTCTCTGCCAGCTCACATTCATAAATAGAAGGTGAATGCATCATATTCCACTTTATTCTTAAAATTGGACTAATAAAGCTTCCAAATATATAGTCCAGAATGACAAAGGTGTTAGGCAATTAAGGTGTACATATAATAAATTAGTTATTAGGTTAGTTACTTGGGTGGGAAGTTATTCCTGTAACGGGAGAATCATGGCTTTATAAAGCCAATGTATTGGATGTAATGTGACAGATGATCATAATGAAATTCCTCTTTATTTTTGTTATTATCTGCAATGTAATTCTTTAATATTGCTCTTTTGTTTTTGCTGCTCTACATTGGTATCAAAGCAATACAAAGCCAGTGCATGTGCGTTGGAATCTGCAAAGTAAGGAGGTCAAAAGCTACAATTTGAAGGGCCATTGAAAGGGAGGCGTTACAATGCAGGACTGCCCAGGAAGAAAACCAGACTAGCAATGAAGAAATTGCGCGAGGCACAGCTTTCTATTTCTTTGTACAGTGAAAAAGCAATTTAAAATGGCATAGTGATGCTTAAAGCCAAAGACTTGGTTGCTAAATTGATACACTTAAGTTTCAATTTCACTGTTACTTACATCAGCTGCAACCAGTTAGAAGGCAGTCCATATATGGAGAGAAACTGTTGCATGTGGAGAAATAGAGGTGGGTGCCTGATTTGATAGCAGTTTATTTCATCAAAATCAAGGTATGCCCTAGTATTAATGATCTCTCTATTGCCCTATAACAAGAGAGTGATAAGTGATTAGATTGACTTCATTTAGAATGAAGAAATCATATATTATTTCAAAGTTTGAGGGTCATGAATTTATGGCAAATCCAAGTGCAACTAGTTTTAATAGAAAAAGATCTCTGGGATATTGTTAATAATGAAACTATTAAAAAACCACAAGATGCAGATGAAGCATTAAAATGGGTAGCAAAAGATCGTAGAGCTACAGCAGTGATTGGTCTTTGGTTATCTGATGCATATTTATATCATATTGATTTGACAAAAACCTCAAACCAAATATGGGAAAGCCTTATTCTTTATTTGGTTCACAGGCTCCAAATGCTAAAATGGGAATGAAACAAACACATTTTGGTTTGAAAATGAAAGAGGATGATAGTATTGTTCAACATATTAGTACATTTCGTTCTCTTCTTAATCAACTTGCTGGAATAAAATGTAGAGTTGATGATGATGATGCCAAAACAATTTTATTAAATAGTATGCCTTCAAGTTTTAACAATATTGTGTTTACTATAAACAAATTGAATTCTAGCTCGAGCTTAGAAAATGTGATATCTTAATTGATGAAGAGAAAAGAGTCACTAAAACTCACTCAATTACTGAGAAAACTGCTTTGTTTGTCAAAAAGAAGACTAATGTTTCAACAAGAAAGAATAATTTCAAATGCTTCTATTGTAATCAAAAGGAACACATTCTAGTGAATTGCATTCAACGTGCTAGAGATCTTATTGATGGCAAGTTAAACACAGATAATGCTTTAGTTGCTATTGAAACAGAGGGAGATAGATGTAATATTGGAATGTGTGATCAAAAATCTCCTTACAATGACAATGAAGATGTATATCTTCTCTAAGAATTAAACAAGTGGGATTGGAGGCCGGAGGCATCGGAGGTAGAAGGATCTTCATCATCTTGAGTTAGCTTCTCACTCAGAGATGATGCCTTGCATGAGAAGCATTTGTTTCATATCTAGTCCCTTTAGGAGCAAGAGGAGGCATGTAGTGCTTTGTTGGTTTGTGGATAGTTGAATCCACAAACTTGGTGAGCTGTTGTTGGTCTGTGGATAGTTGAATCCACAAACTTGGCGAGTTGTTGTTGGTTTGTGGATAGTTAAATCCACAAATTGGCTATGGATAGTTGAGTGTCAGTTGGTGATTTTTTTGTGAATAATGAAGTGTGTCTCAATTCACAAGTAAACATTGGATAATCAGAAGACATGATGGGTGATGCAGAGATGAATAATCAGGACATTTTCCTAGACAAAGGAGTTTGGGTTGATGCTGATGCAGAGTTAGATAATCAAGACATTTGCCTAGACAAAGAAGTTTAGGTTGATGCTGATACCGTATCTTTTTGTTTTTCTCTTTTTCATAATGTAAACCTTAAGGTGGGGTCGTTAGGAAATTAAGGTTTACATATAATAAATTTGTTATTAGGTTAACTAGTTGGGTGGGCAGTTATTCCTGTAATGGGAGAATAATGGCTTTATAAAGCCAATGTATTGGATGGAATGTGACGGATGATCATAATGAAATTCCTCTTTATTTTTGTTATTATTTGCAATGTAATTCTTTAATATTGCTCTTTGGTTTTTGCTCCTCTACAAAAGGAGGGTCGTTTGATATGAAATTACATGCAGGTCATTTTACTTGGTAAGGAATCATTTGATACAAGATCCCTATTTATACTCTCAAAGTAGTTCAATATTTTATATTTCTATTGTAATGGTTGAAGCAACCAAATCCCATCTCATAAAGGTGTGTATGTTTTGATCATGTTGATATGTCCCATTGAATAATCTTTATTTCTATATTCAAGTTCCATTCCTTCCACTACTGGGATGGTGAATTGTAACTGAAGTAGCTTCCTAGAAGGATCACTATTGACATTGACTAACTACTGAGGCCTATATAATGAGATTCTTTGCAAAACCAAAGTGTTGTACTTACCTAGGGAAAGCCATCTTACAATTAGGTATAAGTATATAAAAGATTACAAGGCCCTCTCTATCAGCTCACATCCATAAATACGGGGTGAATGCATCATATACCATTTTATTCTTGAAATTGGACTAATAAAAGCTTTGAAATAAATAGTCCAGAATGACAAAGCCTTCCAACTACCCAAATAATAATGTGAAGTAAATGCTCCCAGACCTGTTTTGGATCATATTTCCTATTCAAAGTCTTAACACGAAGCGGTTCATCATCATCCCAAGAAATATTCACTCTGCTATGCTGCAATGCACGAGTGTGGAAGTCTGGAGCTTCATACCCAATTGGAACCTGAAATGCAAAATAACAGACCATAAAAAATTGTACTTGACAGACTAAATAACAATTCCAAAAAAAAAAAAATTCTTACATCCAAATTTAATCATTGCTTCCAAAATTCCAATATAGTTAACTCAGAAAAGAAAGCTTTAGCTGAGGCCTCCATGATACTTCTAATGCTGACATCATATAAAATTAGAAATACCGATACATACAATACTATAATCCCATGAAAGAAATTACATTCATATTATCATCCACTAAGAATTACAGCCCCAAATGTCTATTGGCATATCAAGGATCATATGAGCAACTATCAACCATTCGGCTGGTCAGACTGCCCAAACAAAATATGGAAATGAAATTTCTACCCAGAAAGTTCTTCCTCTTTATTGACATTACAGAAATACACAAACAAATAACTAGCTTAGACAAATCATTTTCAAAAAGTTGATTACAACTCAGAGCTTCATTACATTAAATGTTACATAGAATATTAAAAAAACCACACTTGATGTTTCCTTGCGACTCAGGACTTCCTTGCAGATCAACGGACATCCCAGTGATGTTTCCACCTATAAGGGAATGACGGGACTCGCAGACATCCCTGAGACAGCTAGGGGGTACCCATGAATACCTCGACTGTAATGGGGATGGCTAGGTGTTTCCATGCACCAATAGACCACTAAATCAAATTTTTAAACACCTTAAATAAAAACTAAATCATTTTTTGGGTGATTTTTCTTATGCGGTTGAGCAGATTTCTTTATCTTGTATGTTACTTGGTTCTTTGCCTCTTGCAATGTATTATCAGTTCCTTGACCCTCAAAACTTATGTCACTAGCAAGGACTTAAATTTCCCTTATACTACTATGTCAGGTTAATTATAATAGCATACATTTAGCACTATGTGCTCTTTAACAACTATGTAAAGAAGTATAACAAATTTACAATAACTATAACAGCACAGATCAAACAAGCATAAATGCAAATAGAAGCAATAAGCAGCAACAGAAGGATGTTTCAATACTTCAAGAAGGTGTGACTTTTGATGATATATTTTCAAAATAATATATAATGATTAACTTAATTAAAATATGTTTAACATATAAAAGAACCTTGGTTTACTTGGTGCACAACTATAAACTAAGATCACCTAACTACCTTCTAAGCTGTCTACATATGATGTCAATGGATGATGTTAAGTACTATATATTATTATATTTTGATTGCAATTTTTTATACATTTTTTATGACTAAGATCCATTTTAGAGAGTTGACTCAGTTGAAGCAAATGGCACAGTGGACAATTATGTGACAGAGTTCCAAAGATTATCCATGATAGTTCCTGATGTCTCTAAAAGGATGCTTTCTATTCTTTTTTGAAGGATTTAACTAAACCTCTCAAAGATTGGCTGAAAGATTTTGATCCACCATCCTTGCAGTAAGCTGTTAAGAGAACCCTAACTCTAGAGACCTCAGTACTCAAGAATAAGTTATACTCAAAAACACCACCTTTGGGTCAACAAAAGAAATCATTCCAAAAAGGAGCATCTCATCAAGAGGTTGTGCCACAAAGAACAAGTAAAGAAGAAGAAAATAAGAATGAGCTCAAAAACAAGAAGTTGTGTTTCTCTTGCAAGGAACCATGGGAACCTGCTCACATATGTCTTGACCAAGGAAAGTGACCTATATAGAGGTGACATCCGATGAGGAAATAGAATCAAAAGAACCAGAGAAAAAGATTGAAGAAAAAGAACCAGAACTTAAAAGAATTGAAGAGGAAGAAACTTCAAGAGGCACCCTTGCCACACTTTCTAGTGCTCCCAAGTATCACCCTTTCAAAATTCACAGAATTCTACAAGGGGGGAAATTACAATGTTGATTAATAATGGGGCAACCCATAACTTTACAGACGAAGGATCGGTGGCCAAAAAGAAATTAAGAACAAAGGACTTTGAAGGATTAAATGTCATGGTAACATATGGCTTCACAGTTCCTTGACTAAGAGGATCAAGCAGCTAAACATCACACTAGGTAGTCACAAGGTGCATGATGACTTCTATGTGGTGGATCTAAGAGAGACCAACATGGTCTTAAGTGTGCAATGGATATATTCCATTGGAGAATTCACTCATAACTATCAAACCATGCAACTAAAGTTCAAATCTAAGAGAAAGGAAGTAGTGCTTTGAGGCGTTGCAAATGGAGCCCCAAGAGTAGTCCCAACAAAAAGGATGGAGTGATCATTTCACATAAGACAAGTAGCTTGGGCAGCACATTTTTTGGTGACAACTTCAACTTCATCCATAAAGAAGAAATCCTATTATAGATAAGCATAGCATAGTGTTCAATGACATACCTCCGGGATTGCCATAGAGGATTTTATAAAATAATGGAACTTGAGACAGATTCCAAACCTGTCATTACCACTCCTTATTACTATCCCAAAAGGCACAAGGAGGAAATAGAAAAAGCAATCAAAGAGCATTTGGATATGGGACACATCAAACCAAGCTCTAGTGCCCTTTCTTCTTATATAATCCTAGTTAAAAATAAGGATGGCACAATGAGAATGCATACTAATAACAAAGCCCTCAACAAGAAAACAATCAAGAATCGATATCCCATTCCCAAGATTGTGTTGGAAATATTGTCATTGATGTCAAAAGGGCATGGATAGTTTCGTCATTGATGCCGAAGAATGCAAGAATAAAGAATTCGACATTGTTGGCATTGATGTCAAAGGAACTCGAAGGCCAAGAGAGATCGCTGAGGAAGGAAGTGAATCGTCATATCAAAATCAAGATCATTTCAATGTGTTTATGAGCAGCCCTCTATGAAGTTGCCACCCTCACAAAGGGAAAGAAAAATTTAATTAAATTATTTTTTATGAAGGAGCTCACCCCCTTATTGGAGCGCCCCATGTTGCGGATTTAAATGTGAACATAAAAATAATAAAATATATTTATGAAGAGGCCGATCCCTCTTGGAAGGATCACCCCTCTTGGGAGAGTCACCTCCTTTGGGCAAAGGGGCATGTTTGATAAGGTATAAAACAAGGCAAAGTAGAGGTGTGAGAAGCAAGTAAGCATTGAATATTATTTGAATATTGAGCAGATTTTAAGCAGACCAAAAGGGCAGAAAGTATGAAGAATATTTCTGATTCTTATTGAAGAATACATGCAGATCTATATGAGATGTGCAAATTTATTTGAAGAACACGAGCAGATTTTCTGAAGAGTTTATGATCAGATTTATGGAGGATTTTTATCACATGTATAAAGGTTTTATGAGCAGATCTGAGTTTACTACAGCAGACATTAAGGCAGAAATATATGTGAACAAGTAGTGATCAAATTTGTGAAGGAAGGACTCAAATTTGTGAAGAAAGGACAGTGCATCAGATTTGTGATCAGACTTGTGAAGGAAATAATTACATCATTTAAAGTCTGATTTGTGAAGCAAAGTGTATCTACATTCAGATCTTGTGAAGAAAAATCATCCATTGAAGGATTCGTAGGTTGATGCCTATCAAAATAAGAGATGGGTGTCTCTTGCTGAGTTGGTGCTCAGTTGTGGGGATTGGTGTCTCCAATGGGTTGGTGCCTACAAAAGAAGTTTGTAAGAGAAGTAGGTTGGTGCCTACGAAGATCTATGTACAAGAAATATTTTGCCAATGTTTTCTCCCACAAGGGTTTCCATGTAAATCATGTGTTATTCCTATGTTCTTAATTGCTAGATCTTGCATGTGTGTTATTGTGGTGGATGATTAAGTTTTAAAGTATTATTGTTGTGGTTGATTAAGTTTTGAAAAGTTAACGATAGTTGTTATATTGATTGACCCCCCCTTACCCTGCCCCCCGCCCTCTCAGTATAATCGTGTGCTCATCAAATTGATGAGTTGATAGATGAGGAGCTATATGGAGCGGTATACTTCTCCAAGATTGATCTTAGATAATGGTATGAGAAGGGGATATTCACAAACTAGCTTTGAAGTGTCATTATGAGCACTATGAGTTTCTAGTCATGCCTTTTGGCTTAAAGAATGCCCTTGCTACTTTCCACTCTTGTATGAATCAAATACTCATCAAACAATTGAGCAAACTCATGCTAGTATCCTTTGATGACATTCTTATATACAACAAGACTTGAGAAGATCACTTGAGGCATTTGGATGAAGATCACATGAGTTCAACATGACAAATATTCTATACTTGTGGCATATCATCAATGCCTAAGTTTTCCAAGCGGATCAACAAAAAATACAAAGCAATCTTTGATTAGCCTTGTCCAAAGAGTTTGACACAGTTGAGAGGATTTGTTGGCCTTTGTAGTTACTATAGGAGGTTTATTAAGGGTTTCTCACATCTAGCAGTACCATTGACAAATTTAACAAAGAAAGGAGTCTTCTCATGGACAGATTTGACACAACAAGCTTCTAACAAGCTCAAGGAGATAATGAGTTCATGCCCTATGTAAGCTGTTTTAGATTTCTCACTTTCCTTTGTTTTAGAGTGTGATGCTTCAACAGAATGGATTGGAGCATTATTAATGCAAATGGGATCTAATAGTACTTGAGAGTTGCAAAGAGAGAGAAGGGATTCCCAATCCCCACTGCATCCTATAATCAAAGGTGAAGAATAAAATCTTGTGAGCAGTTCATTATACACCCTTGGCACATCACCCAAGATACTTCAAGGCATACAAGCAAATCAAGCAAAGATTTCCTTGGGGAGGACTTAAGGGAGATGTCCTCAAACACATCAAAGAATGTGTTACCTACCAACAAAACAAAACAAAGTAAAAGTTTCCAGAAAGTCTACTATAGTACTTATCGATCTCTAGTCAAATATCAGAGAGCATTTCTATGGACTTCGTCACCAACTTTTCAAAAATTCAAGTTAAGGATTACATATTTGTTGTAGTAGATAAACTCACTAAATATGATCATTTTTTTTCCATATCTTCTGAGTATAAGACACCACAATTGATTGGATTGTTTTTTAGAGAGGTGTTTGAACTTCATGGGTGATGAGCACACAATTATACTAAGAGGGGCAGGTGAATGAATATAACAACAATCTTTTACTTTTCAAAACTTAATCAACCACAGCAATAATACATTAAAACTTAATCATCCACAGCAATAACA
The DNA here is from genome assembly GCA_007258455.2 of Sequoia sempervirens. Classification (NCBI taxonomy): domain Eukaryota; kingdom Viridiplantae; phylum Streptophyta; class Pinopsida; order Cupressales; family Cupressaceae; genus Sequoia; species Sequoia sempervirens. Next base: position 16,970 of record VDFB02289143.1, on the reverse strand, counting down.
CAAATGTAAGATCTAGCAATTAAGAACACAAGACAAACACAGGATTTACGTGGAAACCCTTGCAAGAGAAAACCACACAGAATATTACTTATATATTTATCTTCTTCGTAGGCACCAACCTACTTATCTTACAAATCTTCTTTTGAAAGCACCAACCCACTAGAGACACCAATCCCCACTTAGAGAACTCGTAGGCACCAACCTACTTCTCTTACAAATCTTCTTTTGTAAGCACCAACCCACTAGAGACACCAATCCCCACTTAGAGAATTCGTAGGCACCAACCCACTGGAGACACTAATCATAAAGAATGTATGGCAGACCTTCAGAATAATTTATTTGAAGGAAATGAAGCTACTAATGAAGATTGAGTTCACTGAAATTTTCAAAACAGCAACTAAGGTCTAGCATGTACATCATTTCGGAAATGATAGTTTAGAAAATGAGTGGGAAATTCCCATGTCACCTCTATTCCAGAATGATTTTGGGGCTGATTTAGTTGAGAAAAGTGTTCCAATTGGAAGAACTGATTTTAGTTTGTTATCAATGCAAAATCAGATCAGCATGAATATGAAAGAAAAATGTTAAAGAAATCCAGCCATGCATGGAGAGTTGGATGAGCCTAATTGTTCAAAAAAATCAGGAATTCATAAGACCATGGATCCAAATTTATTGGTCAAAATCCAATGATGAACATATTAATGGAGATTTCTTGCTTGGAGCAAAGAGCTGTCCTAACTTCACCTCAAAATGTATGCAACCATGATGATATAGAGAGGTAGCTGATTTTAATGAACGCATGTCCTAAAAAGACAAATCAGAAAAATTGAGGTTATTGAGAAAAAAATTTGGCTAATTTCGATCAAGGATCTATAGAGCTGCAAGTTTTGAAAGATAAATTAATGGTTCTAGAAGAGAAGATTGTGAAAGCTTTATCAAGATTTGATAGCACACATAGTTTAATTGAAGAAATCTACTGGAAGGTTAAGACTGAAGAGAGACAAAGGAGTTAAGGATGGAGTTACTCTCTTTAATCTGCAAACTATCAAAGAACAATGGAACCAATGAAGATATAGATTTTTGCATTTTCTCTCAGATAGGATCATGCCATCAAGTTTGCAAAAGAGACCTTGGATACATGTACCAAGAGAAGGAGATTGAGGTTGATAGGGCTTTGCCTTGGGCTTGACTAGCTCACTACTCTCTACCAAGATAAAAATCAGTCAACTGTTGCAGCCATGAACAAGGGCAAGTAGAAGATGCAAGACTCATGGAGACCAAGCAACTGGTTGAAGGCATTGGTGAGCTCCAAAAGGATTTTCATTGGAGCCAAGTTACTCACCAATTTATAAAAATTTCAGAAAGGATGAATTATTGCATGATGATTGTTGCATGCCTCTAGTTGAAGGATTGGGTACATATCACAAGGAAGTGCCAAGCCTTGTGGTCGGTAACTCTTAAGGGAGACCACTTGATATGGAATGTGTAAATTGAGTGGAAGATGAGGATTTTACTGGAAATGTGATGATTCTTGGAGGCAACAACATTCCTAACTTTGAAAGTTTTTCTAAAAGGAATTTTGAGCTTTCTGGAATTTGCATAACAACGACGGAAAAAGCAAGTTCAAATCTTATCTTGCATGAAGATTTGGTAAAATAAGGGTCTAAGCATGATTCCTTCTCATTGGACAATTCACCTCCTGGATTGGATGCTGATTTAACTTATAGTAGTTTCATAACTCTTAGTGCTTTGAAGGTTAATGGGATTGATAGAATCTGGATTCATTGCATGAGAGGGATTCACTTTAGAAAAGATGTTTTTGAAAGCATTAGGAAATCTTCTAACAAGGTACACATTAATAACAGAATGGCTCAACAAAAGAATAGTGGAGTTATTTCTTCACTACAAATGGATGATAGAGGTAACCATCAGAGTTTGTTGGAAGGCTATGGTGACAAGAGAAACGTTGTGTGGCATAAAATAGTTCAAATCTTCAGCTTTGACTATGCTGTTTGGTTGCAGATCAGCCACCATATGACTCCAATGGCAAACTTACAAGTGGATTGGAGATAAATTTCAGTTAAGAAGAGAAATTCTCAGTTGGAGGTTGTTGGGGATTTTTTTCTAACCTCTTCCAAGTTGTTTTTGAGCAATGTAATGTTGTCCATTCATGATCATTATTTATTATTTTCAATTTTGAACAGCAGTATGATAGATCATTTTGAAAGTGTCAGACATTGTGAAAAAGTTAATAAGTGTTTTCAGCTGAATCAAATGGAAGTTCCTCAACTTCCAACCATTTCCACGTTCACATCTCCTAGGTGTTCAGGAGTATGTCATTATGACAGCTCCTGCCCCAGCATTACAATTCTGATTTTGGCAACATCAATTAATAAGCAGATTTATTTTGAGAACTTGCAGGTTTTATGGCAGCAGGTGTGGGAGAAATTTCAGCCATGTTTCAGTTATTTCTAACTTCCACTTTAGGGAGTAATGATTATTGAAGTCATTCCCGATTGCTAGTACATATATTTTTAGATGTTGCATTGATGATTGCAGCTAGTTGTGTGAGTTGGTGTGCTCGGGGCTATTTTTTTGACACTTGGAGATTAAGTGTTAATGAGGTGCTATCAGTTTATGACAGCGGAAGCATTCCCAAGATAGCTAATTTCGGAGTTGATACTTTGGTCACTTGTATCAGCTGCTTATCAGGGACTAATCTGCATCACTTTTGGGACTCTGATGAGAGATACGGAGTACCATGTTCTCCTATTGAGCATATTGTGTTTCTTGTTGCCCAAGATCATGTTGAATAGTGGGATTGCTAATGTAGACCTTACTGAGATGCCTTGGTCGGAGATCTTTCATGGTGTAGATTTCAATCTTCACAGATATTTCAGTTTGGGTTTAGAGGATGATTACATGTTTTGGTCACCGGAGAGGAGAGTGCAGACTTGGTGTTATGGATTGACAGTTTTAATCAGAGTGGCGCAGCGTCAGCATGGTGGTTTTTTCCAAAGATTGGTTTGGGACCCTGGGATCACATTTGGTTTTAGTTGGCTCAGTCAATTGTTTTCGAAGTTGTGCTGACAATGCTTGAGGACAAGCAATCTTTGGGGAGGGCAAACTGTAATGTCCCCATTTTTGGTCACGTCAGCATAGTAATTAGCTTCGGCTTTCTCGGTGACCATCAGTCGTGTCAGAGGGGATGTTTAATGTTCCCGATGAGCTCCTATGTATTTTGGCACTTCCAGATGTCACCACGATTTCTGTATTTTCCGCATCTTCAGTGCGCTATGTGAGAAATATTTAATAATTAAATAATTAATTGTAATTTGTTGGAAAAAACATAAATTAAAAGGCAACTTAAATTAATTATTTTTTAATGTGAGTTTAAAGTGACTAAAGTGCCAAAAAAGTTAAATAATTTAATTCACTTTTCAAAAATAAGGATTATTTTAATAAGTGAATTTCAAGAAATTGTGTGGGGAGTTACAGAAATGTAACAAAAGTGATTTTTGGGCACATTTTTCAGAGGCATGGAATTTTGTGAGAAGAAGTGGTTTTTGTTGTTGTTTTACAAAACTTCGTGAGGACATTAACCTTCGTGGAGAATATCACCTCCGAAGCTGAAAAATATTTCCATGATTGCTGACAATCTTATTAAGAGGTTGTGCTGGAGTTGCATTGTAGTGAATTTACAGAGTTAAAGTTTTAATGGTTTGCAGACTGGAAGAATACACTGGTAATTTAATGGTGTTTTTGCAGTGTTTGAAGAAATTGTATTTTCTCGATACCTCCATACTTCTTTATTTTTAGAGTTTGTAAGAAACTTTTAGTTTGGGTCATATAAGGTTGAAAATGAAGAAATAAAATGAAGTCAACTAAAGTCATACGATATGAATGAAAATTTACCTACCCCAATGAATGAAATGTTACATACACTTCCGTATGAACCAGCAAACATATTTTAATCCATATAGTCGGGGTCCTGTTGAGGCAATGACAATTAATAAACTTAATTTACATTATGTTTTCTTGATAATTTTGTACGACTATCCTTTCTACAACGGTCGTACTTTGTAGCTGAGTGCTAGCCATACCTCTCTTTTTTTGAAGAATCCTACATTAATATTATTTGGGCAATGAAATGAGAAGTGATTAAAATATTCTGCCATATCATTATCAGAAGTTGGTAATTTGAACTTTGACCAATCCATATAGGTTAATTGGAGGTTGTACTTATTAAAGAGGGTATCATACCAAAATTAATGTGGGACGCAGGGTTGGAAATTGTTAAAATCAAAATTGTAATTTATGAATTAATTCTCTGGCTGAGAATCTGTACCATTATCTATTTGCCATCCAATCTTTAGCAATTTCCAGAGAGTACTGTACAAATTTGGGAACTGCTGGAGGAAATTAAACAGGTCAGAGCAATATTTACTCATTTCCAGATGATGCAAATAATCAATATTTTGTATGTGTTTTTGTTACAACACCTGTAGGATGTTATAAAAATAATATTTTATCTAAGTTTGTTTGGAATTCTGGGTTTCATTACTGTAGAATATATTTGAGCAGTTCTAATTTGAGTTGTGAGTCAACCTATGCTTTCAAAAATTTAAAAATTTGTGAAAATTTTTTGGGAAAGTGCAAAAAAAATTGTTTGCAAATCAAGGGCGGTTATTACATAATATTCAATTACTTGCTTTCAACGCATATTTGCAACCACATCTTATTGCTTCTCCAAAGGGGGCAACACCAGAATAGATATGTCCATTTCTAATGGATGCAACCTCATTTTATATGCACCCCTTCACCAACCTTGGGCGCACCACTTAGGGGTCGACCCCTATAGAAAAAAAAAATTAATTTATTTTTAAATATTCCAAAGAGGGTGTCACACTATGGGAGGTCGGCCCATACATAGTAAATATTTTATTTATTTTAATTTCAAATTCTCCAATGAGACACTTCACATAATTTAATTTCAGATCTTCAAAAATTAGCACCAATTTTAAATCTTAAACAGTCGCCTTTAGAGGAGTCAGCCTTGATCTTTTGTCTTTATAGTTTATCATTGTTTTTATCCTTAATCAATTTTCTTCAATGGAGACGTCACTATAACATGTCTTCAATCTACCAATGACATCAATGACAAACTATCCATGTGCCTTTGACATCAATGACAATATTTGCAATAATGGGTCGCGTAAGAACATAGTGAGTGATAGAGTTAGCAAATTCCTTAGTTTATTTTTGTAGGAACTGAGTTGACACCCAACCCCAATTATCACCCTCAAATGGATGGGGAAACAAAAATTGTGAATGTGGGTTGAGGAGTATTTGAGGAATTATGTAACAAGGCAGCAAACAACATTGATCAAGTTCCTCTATCTTGGGGACAATGTTACAATACTTCACATTCACATCATATGTCCATTAGTATGACTCCATTCAAAGCTTGACATCACGATGAGGTGATATGTCTTATACAGCTGGAAGTTTCCTCCCTAGCTGAGAGGGAGTGTTGATGTTATTGTGCAGCTTCGGGCTTCTACTTCCAGCCCTGCTCAAACTTTTGAAGGCAATTCAAATTGTAGCCTAACGGCTATTTGAATTGTAATATCATATTCAATGAAGAGGCGCTTCATTAACTAATGTTTATACATTGCTATAGAGGCCGACATGAGAAGATATGATTTTATCTTGAGGCACATGTTTTACTAAATAACAATTAATATTTGTTGAAGGCCGACCTCCTTACAATCGGCGATTATTGAAGAGGCATGTCATTTAATTAAGGCCGACATTATACCTTGAAGGATTGCGTCCCTTGGAGCCTTCTCATTCGGATAGTATAAATGGGAGATGCTATTTCGTCCTTTTGACATTCATTCATATTCATTCAGTTCATTGTTCTCATAGTTCAATAGTTCTCAAGTGCGAATAAGGAGAAGAAGAGCAGATCGATATATATTGATTGAAGGCTGTTGTTTCATATGGAAGCATCGTTATATTGCTGTGTTAGCATCTGGTTATAGTGCTCTTTCTTGGCCTTCATATCGGCCTCTTTGTAAAGGAGACATTTATTGTTATTCAATATATAAGTGATATATTGTTGCTGGGTTTTTCTCCCTCAAGTGGAGGGTTTTCCCAGGGTATATGCTGTGTTACTGTGTCTGATTTTTGAATTAAATTCTGTCTATCTAATCTGATCATAAAAACTAACAATTTAAAGTTGTCCAATAAAGTACATTTACGGATAGCTTTATTTTAATTAATTTAATAGTGACTTAAGTGAAAATTAAAAGAAATATTAAAAATCACTTTATTATTGAGCTTTAATGAAATATTTTAAGCGGGATTTTAAAAGGTCGCCCAAGAAAATATAAAAGTGAAATTGGGAGCTCATTTGCTCATGCTTGTTTTTATTTCTCTCTATTGTGAATTTGGAGTTTTTTGCTAGAGCAAAACCCTAGGACAAAAACCCAAATCAATTTTGGTGATGAAATATCTTCCCTAGCTGAATGCAGGTGGAATCACACAGGTTTCACACAAAAGTATGATCAATTGAAGTTTTTATAAATTTTTGCAGGTTTGTGGGCAAATGGAAATTTATTATTTTTCCGATTCAAATAAGGAATTATCAATGATTGTGGTTTCAAGTGGTTTATGAATGCCAATTTGAGGAGTTGTAAAGGGAAAGGATTTGAATATCATATTTTTATTTTATTGTTGAATACTCCTCAGCCATACACTTATTTTTTTGAAGTTGTACCATTTCATATTAAAGGGTGTCGTACAGCTTGAAATTCCAAGAAAGTGGGTCGATAAAGTTATTGAAAGCCTTTAAGGCTTGCGAACCATGAAGTGAGGAGGATATATGGGTCACGTGGCAGGTTTGAAGTCAATAACATGCTCTAAAATCCTTCACAACCTTTGTGCCTTCATAAGGAGTCAACATAGCTGGGAAGAAAGGAATTGCAGCTCCTAAAAGGAGTTATTAAAATATTTATATCTGACATACATACTTTATGCCAGCCGTACCACACCTGAAGCTGCCATACATTTCCTTGGTGTAGTTTAACCAGTCTAAAATTTGTTGTACAGTTTGGGGAATGAAGGAAAAGTTGAATGGTTGACCAGGTCATATACAAATATTTAATTTTCTGTTATTAAAAGTTTCTGTTGTAGAAATCTCTATAAATATTTTGTAACAGCAAAGATATATTTGTATGCAAATTCTTCTGTGAACAAATTGTGCCAAGAATTTTCTTATGTGAATGAAGTTATTGATATGGTTAACTTGGGAAGATAACAGTTATAATGCTAATTTATAAACACTTCAAAACAAGTGGCAAACAATCTCAAATCAGCCTATTGCAAACTGTTTGACGAAATGCCTGTACACTGAATCATATTAAACTTGCAAAATTTTGGCATCAAAAATTTGGTCAGTACATTACAAGGTTACAACCATACAAACAATCTTCTCTCAAGAGAAGTGTGCCTAAGAAGCTTAAGTCTCACTTCTACAGGCCATTTAGAATCAGGTGAAGGACTAGAGAGGTTGCTTATGAACTTGTGTTTCAAAAACACAACAATATTCTTAATGTATTTCATGTCTCGTGCCTCAAAAGGGCACTTGAAGAGCATATCCCTCCAAAAAAGTTGTCGCCTCTAGATGATGAAGGTAAGTTGATCTTGCTCCAAAAGCCACCATTGATAGCAAAATGAAGTGTTTGAGGAACAAGAACATAACAAAATATTTGATGCATTAGAAATATCTCCCAACTAAAGATACATGGTGTAGTGTTGAAAATTGTCACCCTTGACAATTTCACATTATGTTTTATCCCCCTTAATTTATTGGACCTAATTAAGTCCCTAATTTCCTAAAATTATGCATTTCATAGCCCATTTGTATCATTTTTCAAAGGATTGCAAGCATTGAATAAATGCAAGCAATTAATGTTTTGATCCCGACACTAAAAGCCCTGGAAGATAGGGCCAAGACCCATATGCCTATGGGTGTATGGGTGTATGGGTCCCCCTATCTTGTCGGGGACCAATTTTTAATATTGTTGCCAGCATTTTAACATTCAAAATTCAAATTTCAAATGTCGGCTATTGGGATTTAATTCTCAGGAAATTAGAGAAATGCATATAAATACCTAGTCTTTTTCATCATTTGAAATATAAGTGAAAATATATTGGAAAACTTATGATCAAGAGCACTATAGAGCAAGTCAAAAGTAGCATTTCAGAGCTTTATTGCAGCAATTCAAGATCAAACATCATGTCAAAGTTTATGTGTGTTCATGTTATCATTGTTTTGTGAAGGCTAACCCTTGTTGTAGGTCTCCAAAGCATTCAAACAAGCAAGAATCAAATCCTTGAGGTGATGTCCATGAATTCAGTCCTTCAAGGAAGCCATTGAAGGGTGGTGAATTGTAGTACTTTGTGATTTCATCATTCCTTCCTTTCGATTATCATTTCTATCATTGACATTACCATTGTGGAAGTGGAAACACTTACACAGGATTTGACTAAGGCAAGCCCCTAAATGGCCCAGCATTTTCTCTCTCTTTGAATGTGCAGGTTATAGGATTGAAGAGGATTGAAGGAAGATTGAAGATAAGTTGTCCATTGTTGCATTCAAAGCCCTAAAAGTTGTCAAACCACAGAAACTCACCTACAGAATTATTTGACGGCATTCCGACAACTCTGCAACTGGTAAAAAGGTGGTCAGATCAAGCATCAAAGGATTGCAAAATCAGTTTCACAACCCCCTATCAGAGACCCATACGCCCCTAGGTGTCTAAGTCCTCCTCTGCATGCCAGATCCAATTTTTTATGACAAGTGCACAATCTCCAATTCTTCTCAAATCTGCCTGCAGTTTACTGTTTCAGTCTGTGTGCTTTCAGAATATCACATTTATCACATTAGGTCATATAGCTTAATTAAGTTAATCATAGCTAATCATTTCCAGCCCATTTTCAAGGCCCCAAGAATGCAGATCCAAGTCTGATTGACTCACCTTCATAGCTGAAAGTCAATCTATTCACCTTGTTGATTTGCATTCTAAGGTAACTTTGAAAAAGGAAGCTAATTGATCCTAGGTTTAGGCACTAAACTATAAGGATCTCTCCCATCCCTTTTTCTTTGTCTCACATGGAAAGATGCAGAGATACTTGAGAATCCAAATCTGCAATTGCTTGAGAGCAAACAATTACGGTAAGGAGAAACTATAATGTTCCCTTTTTAAAATTAAAATAATTGGGAGACCTGTAGCATATTTCTTTACCTCCCACAGGCTAAGGGATAAAATGAAGGAAATAATTAAATAATAAAATTTTAAGTAATCCTAGTAACTTAATATTAAAATACTATAAAAGGACAACTTACATATTACTATAAAGTGGGCCATCTAAATAGAACATAAAAAAGCCTTATGTAATATTTTATTTAACTGTTTTAAGTGAGCACTTTTGAAGGGAATTTTCGAATGGGAAAGAAAATTCAAATTAAACAGGGCCAAAATGGAGTCTATAAAAGAAAGAGAAATGCTCAACGGAAAACATCCAATTTACAAAATTGAAACCCTCTTTTTTATATGATAGCTTGAGCACTTGTGTCTACTTCTCCTAAGGACAAAAACCCTTCAAGTGTGGAGATTTGGAAGACTAAAACCCTATGTTCTTTAAGGCAGTTTCACCCAAGAATCAGTCATGCAAAGATCACAAATATTTTTCAATTTTCAATTTGCTACAATACCACCATTATAATACCACTATAGTATCCTATCATTGTGATAAGTATTTATAACCATAGTTTGTATCAGCAATTATTATATTTATAACAACAATTTACAATAAGAATTTGGTGTTGTTTCCAACCACAATAATTATTATATTTGTGGTGTTGCTTGTATCTATCATACCTTCGTAGTCTTACCCTTGTTCAGCTCGCAATAAATTTGTGAGTTAGGTCTTCACTATTGCTTCCATTTATCTATGTTATTTTAAACAATGTATGCATAAGGGTTTTGGCTCTAACTTTGTTGTTTATATCAATATTTTATAAGTGCTCAACTTACTGCAATAATAATGATGTCAATTTGCCAAGGGTTTCAATAATAAATATTGGTGTTTAATTGTTGCTATTCAAAATTCCATATTTATTAAAGTATTGTGTAGATAGGAATTTCAAAAAATTGCAAGGTTTATAAAAGTATTGAAAAGGGGCATTGCAAGCCTGCTTACAACACTTTAGCCACTTCAAATTTCTTTCAAGTCACATTCAAGCACTCATTTCAAGTGTCATTTCCACTTAAACCCATCATAATAGACCCAAACGTGCCTCCAACTTACTCCTACCACTTAAACATTTCCTTTTGACACTTGGACATATGTTTTCCCTACATCTACCACTTAAAACAAGTTGTAACATACACGGGCACTTCATTCAATCATGTTTGTCACTTAACTGTTTAGTTTATGACATTCAAGTGTACTTTTAGGTGGTTGTCATCACATAAAGACTATCTATGTGCCTATTCTTGGTGTTTTTTCCACTTGAACTTGTTTAGACTCATTCAAGCACACCTTTATCCCACTCTTGACACTCAGAAGGACTTTGCAAGCCTAAACAAACATTTTAGCCATCCTTGCCATTTGAAACATCCTTTCTACTCAAGCGTGCTTCCCATGCACTTTTGCCACTTCACTCATGTCAAGAAACATCCACGCACATATCTCAGTCACCCTTGACACCTAACCACTAATAAACTAGCTTAGGCATGCCTCCTAATCACCTTTGTCACTTAACTCATGTGAATCCACCTATAATTGTGCTTTTCAATCCTTTATACCACTTCACTTCTCTATTCTTCCCTAATTGTGTAAACTTTTTGGTTGCATTTATCACGTAAGTCTTCCTTCTCCATTCTTAGGGCACCATTCCCTATTTCTAGCAAATAAACATGTTATCACAGTCTAAGAGTGCCTCTTAGCCATGTTTGTCACTTAAGGCTTGAACAAGGATACACGAAGTGCACCTATTTGGTCCTCGTTTGGGAGTGTACTATTGATACCTTTTTTCCATGGTAAGCCCCTTGGAAGTGTCCTCTCCCACTTACATCAAATGAACAATACTTCATCACTTTATTTCTCTTGGAAGGATTCTAACTGGGATGAAAACATCCATTGTATCACAACTTTCTTGGACTGACCTATAATTAGACAAGCATTAATAAGTCTTGAATAAAATTCAACTTCTAAATGCAACAATTTTGTAGACGGACACGATGAAGCATGCAAGAAAATACATGCTCTTGAAAGTTTTGTAGGGGTGCAACAAGCCCCAACAGCAAATTTTTTTAAATCACATATCATAAATATTAATCAATCCATAATTTGCAAATTTAATCTTCACAAAAATACAACTGACCCAAATTTGATTTAGACTTGGCAACTTAGCAAAACTTAACTACTTGAAAAATACTTAAATTCTCTAAAAAAGATTAACTTTTTGCAAAATATAGTTACAAAATATATCAAATGAACTTACAAAATGTTGGGGAAGTTTTTTGAGGACCATCCTATAACAACTTGAACTTCTATGATAATAAGGATCCTCACAAAATTCTACCCTTGCAATTCAAGGTAGCATATCCTTTAGAAGAATTTCAATAACTTCTTCAAGTCATGCAAGAGCAATTCCAACATCTTTCTCCAGGTCTATTCCAAAGATTCCCCTCAACTTCAAAACATATTTTTCCTTCTCAACCAAACTTGCATTATATTTTACTAATCATAGAGATCGATCTCCCTTTAACTAGCTTCCAGAAAAATAAGTTGCACCAAACACATAGTGAGTACTAATCCCAACCCATCTATAGTGCTCAATAGGGAGCAATAAAATTAGGAACCTGAATATCAAGGGAATGCACAAAAAAATAAAGTCAGAACTGAAGAATCATACAAACAAAACAAAATAGAATGAATTCCTAGAGTGAAAGAGAAGATTACAAAATGGATGGATGGATGTGGAGGAGAAGAAAAAGAGATAAAACTCAAAGCTTGGACAAAGCCCCAAACCTATCATTCATTGTATAGGATGAACTAAGAGAGATAAAACCAATCCAACAAAGAAATTTAAGTCAAAAGATACAACAAAGATATATCAGCCCCTAAAGACTAGGGCAAAATGTTTATTCATCCCAACATATTTATAAGATGTGAAAATTAATAGGAATCCTAACTCAAGAAAGATGGATGGATCCAATGCAGTGAGGCCATTCTAATTTAACCTATGAAGATTAATAGGAATCCTGAATCAAGAAAGATTGATGGATCCAGTGAAGTGAGGCCATTCTAATTTAACATACTGCTAAATGAGAAAATTTGGAATTGCATTAACCTAAAGATGCAAACTAAGTTCCAGTTCAGGTATGGGTTCAAGTACAGTGGTATGGCAATTTTTTTTCCTTGGCTATAGGTACGGGTATATATGTGTGTGTGTGTGTGTGTGTTCAAAATTATAAATTATAAGAACAATGATGCTCATAATTGCCGATAAATAGAATACAACATAATTTTGACATAATAACTTATACCAATTCAATTCATGATCACTTCACAAGTACAGTAATCGATTCTCCTTAAAAAATATAGTAGAGAAATAAAAACTCAAAGAAGCCTGCATACCTTACTAGTTTTTTGGTCAATATTGGTCATGACTCAATGAAAAGTAGAATATTGCACTCAACGCAACATAATCAACAAACAAAATAGTTAATGTAAGTGGTACAAAAGTTAATGTTGTCTACGTAGCAGAGATCTCTAGTCAACATAGTCAATATAGCAGAGCTCTTTGGTCAACACTATCAAATAACCACATTTAAGAAGAGTCAATCAAACAAGGGTCAAAGTAGGTGTAGAAGGTCAATGTTGAAGATTTGATGTGTTGATTCATAAATGATGTCAAATCTACAGTTTGGCCCAAACATGGACTTTTTCCCCCTCCTATGATAGTGCTGGTCAAATGAGAGTAAATGATGGAATGATGCATTCATGAGGATCAATTACTGCTATCTACACATTTTCAATTGGAAACCTAAGTTGTCAATTCGGGTACAGGTACAGGTACGGAAAGTTTTTTATCTTGGGTACAGGCACGAGAGTATAGATATATATTTATTTTATATATTATTTGGATGATGTTCACTAGAACTCAGCACATGAGGTCACCAAAATGCTCTACCCATGGAAGTGTAAAATCATAGTGAATCAAGGCCATCTCAACTATGAAAAAGACAAGGCATCACAAATAAGAAAAAAGAAGAAAATAAAATCCTGGCACAACTTCTCTCTCAAATTTGCTTCACTGGTTGATAAATCCATTTCTAAGAGTTAATGACATCCTTGCTTTAGCTCATCAAACACTTAAAATATATGAGTTCCTCACTCTCCTATTAGTTTGTCAAATACACTGTACTCTGTTGAAAATCTTGGCTTTCCACAAGCCTGTTCAAAGGTGCTTCAATGCTTATTAAGAATAAACTCACTCTTCATAGCCTGTCCAAATGAGTTTTAAGTTTTAACTGAATGCCTATCCATTTAAACAAAAATGATCAATGTTAATGCATGTACTCTCTGAGTTGTGACTTTGCTTTCCAGTCTCAGATAAAATTTTCTTCTCATCTGACAACAAGAGTGAAGTATAGAATGTGGGATAATCACAAAAGATGGTATCTTTTCTCTTCCTTTGATTGTGAACCCACTAAGAACCCAGGCACTCAGGCCGTACCTTGGTCGTACCCAGGGACGAACCCGAACTATACCAAGACCTGAACCATACCCACACACGTACCCGGGTCAAATATGAAGGACTCGATAACTTAGGTTGCAGACAAGTAAACTAATCCCTTGATGACAAGTAGCCTAACAAATATGACCTTTAGGCTTATGTCGAATGAAATATTCTTAGTATGTTTTTTTCCTATACTCCCCCAAGTTTTTGGGAAAGGGCCAACTGGATACATTTCTAGGACGGGTTTTTTCAAGGCCATTTTTTAAGAGATGATAGGGGATGGCTATTAGAAAACAAAGAAAATTTTAAAATATAATGAAATTTCAAATATTCATATGATAACATCGATCAATCAATCATCATAGATATTATAGAACATATGTGTGTGTGTGAGAGCATGAGTTAATAATGTATAAGAGCGAACTTACACCCCATGTGCAAATCCCCTTTTTGCCTTTATCCACATTAGAAAACCAAGTTCGGAGGCTTAATTCCACCTAAGCCCATTGCTTGCATCACACTTGGCACCTGTTTTGAGCGTCAGTGGAGGCGTTTCTATCGGGGACGCCTGTGCGGCGAGCAAACGTCCCTGACAGATTGTCGCATCTGGAGCCTGCTGAGGCGTTACAGTTCCCATTGGGGGTCGATTTGTAACGCCCTCCTCGGTCGACCAACCCGAATATGGCCGTTTTTCTTCTTCTCCCCTTCAAATTCACTTCTTTCGGAGGCATTTCATCTTCTACCATCTTCTACCATCTTCTTCCATCTTCTACACATCCCTTCACATCTCTCTAAGAGCTTCTCCACTTCATTCACAAGCTCTTCTCAAGCTCTAAGCAGCTTCTCCACCATCTCTCCAATCTCCAAACACTTTACACTTCACAGCAGCAACATCAACACTCCACCACTTCAGTAGAGCAAGTGTTGAACAAAACACCATTGCAGCAGAGGCTTGAGTTCCTCTCATTTTCTCCCCCATTAGCCTTGAGCGCTCTTGGTGGAGGTGGTAAGCTTTCACTCCTCTCCTCTATTACTTGGTTGAGTAGCATAACACTGTTTTGTAATGCTTTAGTGCTCTTTACTTCCTTTCTACTTTTCTCTCCATCTATCTGGCTGTCCGTGGAGGTGAGAACACCAAAACAGGGTCTAACTGAGGCAGGCCCCTATACAGCCCCAACAATTTCTCTCTCCCTCTTGTGTGCAGGTATTGAAGACACTCACGAGTTGGAAGCTTCATCACTCGCATGGTCGTAAGTATTTCCTTTCTTCTCCTTATCATCTCTATTCCATTTCAATCTTATTACTTCCTGTTGCTTTCTTGCATTCTAGAGATTCTCAGCAATCAGAGTGTAAGTCGTCGTTTAGCCATTTTCTAAGACATTTTGGCTTTCTGGTCCCCACGAGATGCTAGCGCGCCGTGCTGTCATTCGTATTCTGCGTTGTCGTCCTTTGGCCGAGAGCTTGATAGTCTGTCCATAAAATCTCTATGACCTACTCTTTCGGATTCTGAAGCTCTCGCTGTTGTTCCATTGAGGTAGTATTAGACAGTTCGCCCTGTGAGGCTCTCTGAGTGAAGAGAACTTGTGAGTAGCGAATCCCCCTATATTACAAATAAAGACATGTCCAACTAGAGTGTATATGCAAGTTATTATTGAAGTTTTCCTGAAGCCTTCAAGATTGCATGTTTTGTTGTCAAACTCATTAACAACAAGGAAGAATTAAGTAAAAAGATTATCAGTTATGTTCTAGTTTGACCTCAACTAGGATACTAATAGATGCAACTGTTCTATGAGTTGTTCTTGTAGGGCATGATTGATACATTTTGAATTATTTAAGTGGCATTTCTTGCCAACTTTGTCTATGGCAAACCATGTATAATAAAAAGGTTGACCAATGTATGAAGAAAGGTAATCCTTGATTATGACTTCAACTGTGAAGATGTAAAGGTTTGCAACAAGGGAAATGTATTTTGTAGTTTTTGTGATTGCGATTAATCATTCATCTATTACTTGTCATATTTATAGTTTGGTGGGGAATTGGGAGCAACACCCCTTGCGAAGTCAAGGGGCAGCAACCCTTATGCGGGTCTACGAGCTACACCCCCAACAAGGATTAAGGGTATTACCTCTCGCAGGTTTTGGGAGCAGCACTCCTAGTGCATTTCTCAAGGGGTGGCTAGTCCTCCCTAAGACAATAGGGGGACATTTGGAAGTCCCCTAGCCATCCCAAGGATAGGTAACATACCTAGAGGTCCCCTTAAAAACTCTGTGCATGCTAGGGATGTTTCCAATTTCTTTTTTCAAAATAGGGGGCAATGTGTGGATGTTTCCTACCCATCCCATCATCCCCAAAACATGCCCTATTGGGGGGCAAGGATCCCTGGGGAGCATAGATTTTTTCATAGTCTTGGGTTAAAACTCATAATCATGAGATAAGACACTATTAGATATCATGTCCCTCATTACACATTATACATTATAAATTGAAAATAAAATATTTGTTTATGTTGTTATTTACTAATGCATGCATCTAGATCACACAAACAAGAGGCAAATTTGAGAAAAGAGATTAAAAGTCCAATTACAGAGATTCCTTAAAAATAACCTAGAATTTGCCTAACAATATTTCAGATATTTATTCCTGAACTCAACATTGTCATTCAAAGTAAAGCCTATTTGACCATAATGCACTTAGTTGTATAAGCACAAGTGAATATCATTCTTTTGGATAAAGATATTACCTCAGTTGCAACATCTCGGGGAGGGTGATTGAATTCCATATCATCTGGAATGAAACGCAGGTCCATTACATTTGATGTTCTTTCAAACTCTGCTCCATCACATGCTTTGTAAAGATAATCTGCCGTTGCTGAGCTATCACATTCAAGAACAGCGTAATAATATCTGTCAACACAGCATACAACATAGGTGGCTGTAAGTTCTAAGCATTTTAATTTCAATAGAACATATTGTATCACACAATAACAACCACAAGCTAGACAAGATTCACAGGGCATTACTCAGAAATCGCTAGCAATGTTACAAACTAAAAGAAGGATGCTAACACATCAACCCAAAGAATTTCACCCCAAAGTCGTGCTTCCACTTTGGCAAAGCCTTTGGTGTCGATATGCACTATAAACAACCTC
>VDFB02289142.1:0-31537 GCA_007258455.2 Sequoia sempervirens | reverse complement strand
CCCTATTTCTAGCAAATAAACATGTTATCACAGTCTAAGAGTGCCTCTTAGCCATGTTTGTCACTTAAGGCTTGAACAAGGATACACGAAGTGCACCTATTTGGTCCTCGTTTGGGAGTGTACTATTGATACCTTTTTTCCATGGTAAGCCCCTTGGAAGTGTCCTCTCCCACTTACATCAAATGAACAATACTTCATCACTTTATTTCTCTTGGAAGGATTCTAACTGGGATGAAAACATCCATTGTATCACAACTTTCTTGGACTGACCTATAATTAGACAAGCATTAATAAGTCTTGAATAAAATTCAACTTCTAAATGCAACAATTTTGTAGACGGACACGATGAAGCATGCAAGAAAATACATGCTCTTGAAAGTTTTGTAGGGGTGCAACAAGCCCCAACAGCAAATTTTTTTAAATCACATATCATAAATATTAATCAATCCATAATTTGCAAATTTAATCTTCACAAAAATACAACTGACCCAAATTTGATTTAGACTTGGCAACTTAGCAAAACTTAACTACTTGAAAAATACTTAAATTCTCTAAAAAAGATTAACTTTTTGCAAAATATAGTTACAAAATATATCAAATGAACTTACAAAATGTTGGGGAAGTTTTTTGAGGACCATCCTATAACAACTTGAACTTCTATGATAATAAGGATCCTCACAAAATTCTACCCTTGCAATTCAAGGTAGCATATCCTTTAGAAGAATTTCAATAGCTTCTTCAAGTCATGCAAGAGCAATTCCAACATCTTTCTCCAGCTCTATTCCAAAGATTCCCCTCAACTTCAAAACATATTTTTCCTTCTCAACCAAACTTGCATTATATTTTACTAATCATAGAGATCGATCTCCCTTTAACTAGCTTCCAGAAAAATAAGTTGCACCAAACACATAGTGAGTACTAATCCCAACCCATCTATAGTGCTCAATAGGGAGCAATAAAATTAGGAACCTGAATATCAAGGGAATGCACAAAAAAATAAAGTCAGAACTGAAGAATCATTCAAACAAAACAAAATAGAATGAATTCCTAGAGTGAAAGAGAAGATTACAAAATGGATGGATGGATGTGGAGGAGACAAAAAAAGAAGAAAAAGAGATAAAACTCAAAGCTTGGACAAAGCCCCAAACCTATCATTCATTGTATAGGATGAACTAAGAGAGATAAAACCAATCCAACAAAGAAATTTAAGTCAAAAGATACAACAAAGATATATCAGCCCCTAAAGACTAGGGCAAAATGTTTATTCATCCCAACATATTTATAAGATGTGAAAATTAATAGGAATCCTAACTCAAGAAAGATGGATGGATCCAATGCAGTGAGGCCATTCTAATTCAACCTATGAAGATTAATAGGAATCCTGAATCAAGAAAGATTGATGGATCCAGTGAAGTGAGGCCATTCTAATTTAACATACTGCTAAATGAGAAAATTTGGAATTGCATTAACCTAAAGATGCAAACTAAGTTGCCAGTTCAGGTATGGGTTCAGGTACAGTGGTATGGCAAATTTTTTTCCTTGGCTATAGGTACAGGTATATATGTGTGTGTGTGTGTGTTCAAAATTATAAATTATAAGAACAATGATGCTCATAATTGCCGATAAATAGAATACAACATAATTTTGACATAATAACTTATACCAATTCAATTCATGATCACTTCACAAGTACAGTAATTGATTCTCCTTAAAAAATATAGTAGAGAAATAAAAACTCAAAGAAGCCTGCATACCTTACTAGTTTTTTGGTCAATATTGGTCATGACTCAATGAAAAGTAGAATATTGCACTCAACGCAACATAATCAACAAACAAAATAGTTAATGTAAGTGGTACAAAAGTTAATGTTGTCTACGTAGCAGAGATTTCTAGTCAACATAGTCAATATAGCAGAGCTCTTTGGTCAACACTATCAAATAACCACATTTAAGAAGAGTCAATCAAACAAGGGTCAAAGTAGGTGTAGAAGGTCAATGTTGAAGATTTGATGTGTTGATTCATAAATGATGTCAAATCTACAGTTTGGCCCAAACATGGACTTTTTCCCCCTCCTATGATAGTGCTGGTCAAATGAGAGTAAATGATGGAATGATGCATTCATGAGGATCAATTACTGCTATCTACACATTTTCAATTGGAAACCTAAGTTGTCAATTCGGGTACAGGTACAGGTACGGAAAGTTTTTTATCTTGGGTACAGGCACGAGAGTATAGATATATATTTATTTTATATATTATTTGGATGATGTTCACTAGAACTCAGCACATGAGGTCACCAAAATGCTCTACCCATGGAAGTGTAAAATCATAGTGAATCAAGGCCATCTCAACTATGAAAAAGACAAGGCATCACAAATAAGAAAAAAGAAGAAAATAAAATCCTGGCACAACTTCTCTCTCAAATTTGCTTCACTGGTTGATAAATCCATTTCTAAGAGTTAATGACATCCTTGCTTTAGCTCATCAAACACTTAAAATATATGAGTTCCTCACTCTCCTATTAGTTTGTCAAATACACTGTACTCTGTTGAAAATCTTGGCTTTCCACAAGCCTGTTCAAAGGTGCTTCAATGCTTATTAAGAATAAACTCACTCTTCATAGCCTGTCCAAATGAGTTTTAAGTTTTAACTGAATGCCTATCCATTTAAACAAAAATGATCAATGTTAATGCATGTACTCTCTGAGTTGTGACTTTGCTTTCCAGTCTCAGATAAAATTTTCTTCTCATCTGACAACAAGAGTGAAGTATAGAATGTGGGATAATCACAAAAGATGGTATCTTTTCTCTTCCTTTGATTGTGAACCCACTGAGAACCCAGGCACTCAGGCCGTACCTTGGTCGTACCCAGGGACGAACCCGAACTATACCAAGACCTGAACCATACCCACACACGTACCCGGGTCAAATATGAAGGACTCGATAACTTAGGTTGCAGACAAGTAAACTAATCCCTTGATGACAAGGAGCCTAACAAATATGACCTTTAGGCTTATGTCGAATGAAATATTCTTAGTATGTTTTTTTCCTATACTCCCCCAAGTTTTTGGGAAAGGGCCAACTGGATACATTTCTAGGACGGGTTTTTTCAAGGCCATTTTTTAGGAGATGATAGGGGATGGCTATTAGAAAACAAAGAAAATTTTAAAATATAAGGAAATTTCAAATATTCATATGATAACATCGATCAATCAATCATCATAGATATTATAGAACATATGTGTGTGTGTGAGAGCATGAGTTAATAATGTATAAGAGCGAATTTACACCCCATGTGCAAATCCCCTTTTTGCCTTTATTCACATTAGAAAACCAAGTTCGGAGGCTTAATTCCACCTAAGCCCATTGCTTGCATCACACTTGGCACCTGTTTTGAGAGTCAGTGGAGGCGTTTCTATCAGGGACGCCTGTGCGGCGAGCAAACGTCCCTAACAGATTGCCGCATCTAGAGCCTGCTGAGGCGTTACAGTTCCCATTGGGGGTCGATTTGTAACCCCCTCCTCGGCCGACCAACCCGAATATGGCCGTTTTTCTTCATCTCCCCTTCAAATTCACTTCTTTCGGAGGCATTTCATCTTCTACCATCTTCTACCATCTTCTTCCATCTTCTACACATCCCTTCACATCTCTCTAAGAGCTTCTCCACTTCATTCACAAGCTCTTCTCAAGCTCTAAGCAGCTTCTCCACCATCTCTCCAATCTCCAAACACCTACACTTCATGCTAAAGAACATCAACACTCCACCACTTCAAGAGAAGTGTTGAACAAGACAATCACTGCAGCTGAGAGGCTTGAGTTCCTCTCATTTTCTCCCCCATTAGCCTTGAGCACTCTTTTGGTGAGGTGGCAAGCTTTCACCCTCTCCTTCTATTACTCTGGCTGGAGTAGCATAACATCACAATGCTTTAGTGCCTTTTACTTCCTTTCTAATTTCCTTTCTTCTCCATCTATCTTAGCTGTCCATGGAGGTGTGAAAACACCAAAACAGGGTCTAATTGAGGCAGGCCCCTATACAGCCCCAACAATTTCTCTCTCCCTCTTGTGTGAAAGTATTGAAGACACTCACGAGTTGGAAGCTTCATCACTCGCATGGTCGTAAGTATTTCCTTTCTTCTCCTTATCATCTCTATTCCATTTCAATCTTATTACTTCCTGTTGCTTTCTTGCATTCTAGAGATTCTCAGCAATCGGAGTGTAAGTCGTCATTTAGCCATTTTCTAAGACATTTTGGCTTTATGGTCCCCACGAGACGCCAACGCGCCGTGCTGTTGTCCATATTCTGCGTTGTCGTCCTTTGGCCGAGAGCTTGATAGTCTGTCCATAAAATCTCTATGACCTACTCTTTCGGATTCTGAAGCTCTCACTGTTGTTCCATTGAGGTAGTATTAGGCAATTCGCCCTGTGAGGCTCTCTGAGTGAAGAGAACTCGTGAGTAGCGAATCCCCCTATATTACAAATAAAGACATGTCCGACTAGAGTGTATATGCAAGTTATTATTGAAGTTTTCCTGAAGCCTTCAAGATTGCATGTTTTGTTGTCAAACTCATTAACAACAAGGAAGAATTAAGTAAAAAGATTATCAGTTATGTTCTAGTTTGACCTCAACTAGGATACTAATAGATGTGACTGTTCTATGAGTTGTTCTTGTAGGGCATGATTGATACATTTTGAATTATTTGAGTGGCATTTCTTGCCAACTTTGTCTATGGCAATCCATGTATAATAAAAAGGTTGACCAATGTATGAAAAAAGGTAATCCTTGATTATGACTTCAACTGTGAAGATGTAAAGGTTTGCAACAAGGGAAATGTATTTTGTGGTTTTTGTGATTGCGATTAATCATTCATCTATTACTTGGTCATATTTATAGTTTGGTGGGGAGTTGGGAGCAACACCCCTTGCGAAGTCAAGGGGCAGCAACCCTTGTGCGGGTCTACGAGCTACACCCCCAACAAGGTTTAAGGGTATTACCTCTCACAGGTTTTGGGAGCAGCACTCCTAGTGCATTTCTCAAGGGGTGGCTAGTCTTCCCTAAGACAATAGAGGGACATTTGGAAGTCCCCTAGCCATCCCAAGGATAGGTAACCTACCTAGAGGTCCCCTTAAAAACTCTGTGCATGCTAGGGATGTTTCCAATTTCTTTTTTCAAAATAGGGGACAATGTGTGGATGTTTCCTACCCATCCCATCATCCCCAAAACATGCCCTATTGGGGGGCAAGGTCATATTTGGCAAGGGACACATCCCTGGGGAGCATAGATTTTTTCATAGTCTTGGGTTAAAACTCATAATCATGAGATAAGACACTATTAGATATCATGTCCCTCATTACACATTATACATTATAAATTGAAAATAAAATATTTGTTTATGTTGTTATTGACTAATGCATGCATCTAGATCACACAAACAAGAGGCAAATTTGAGAAAAGAGATTAAAAGTCCAATTACAGAGATTTCTTAAAAATAACCTAGAATTTGCCTAACAATATTTCAGATATTTATTCCTGAACTCAACATTGTCATTCAAAGTAAAGCCTATTTGACCATAATGCACTTAGTTGTATAAGCACAAGTGAATATCATTCTTTTGGATAAAGATATTACCTCAGTTGCAACATCTCGGGGAGGGTGATTGAATTCCATATCATCCGGAATGAAACGCAGGTCCATTACATTTGATGTTCTTTCAAACTCTGCTCCATCACATGCTTTGTAAAGATAATCTGCCGTTGCTGAGCTATCACATTCAAGAACAGCGTAATAATATCTGTCAACACAGCATACAACATAGGTGGCTGTAAGTTCTAAGCATTTTAATTTCAATAGAACATATTGTATCACACAATAACAACCACAAGCTAGACAAGATTCACAGGGCATTATTCAGAAACCGCTAGCAATGTTACAAACTCAAAGAAGGATACTAACACATCAACCCAAAGAATTTCACCCCAAAGTCGTGCTTCCACTTTGGCAAAGCCTTTGGTGTCGATATGCACTATAAACAACCTCTTTCCTACAACTGTAATATATCCAGTATGACTAACACACCCACACATTGCAGAATTTGAATTTGGAGTATTATAGTGGAACAGAATCCTCAACTATTGGGATATGCCCACTTTGTCTGTGAACCATAGTTTTAAAGACTCTACAGAAACTCAGTATATTAAAAGAATACATTATTCATTAAATGAACTTAAACAACATGCAAAACATTATTAAAAAGCATCAAAAATGAATTTAGAGAATGCATGGGCATATTTTCTATTGATTTTCGAACAAAATGGAGTACAATGCACATCATGTATCATATGATGATTGATCCTCATCATAGAAAATTAAAACCATAAAATAGTATACAAATTTCTCCTCTCCCTAAAGCTCATCACTCACTGTAGCTTTGAACTGGATAGTAAAGATTCCTCCTCAAGAATATCATCATCTAGTGCAGCCCCTCTTGATCCTTTGCTTCCTCTTATGTTTCCACTTATGATTGCATTGCTGCTTCAATGCCCCTTCCACCGCTCCCCTCTCAATTTTACTGATTTGCTTGGAAACCAAGAGCTCCACATTTTCAGCAATCCAATATAAATATGGCTCAATGTCATCCATGGCAATCGCATCTTGAGTCCTCTTCCCATCCTCTATACTGGCATGAAGACAAAGGTTGTATTATACAAAAATGAGGTCACTGAGGCATTTTTGAGTCAAACTATTGCACTTCTTCATATATGCTCAAATTGCATTCGCATCCAACAACATTACAAGGCTGGCACAAAATGTGGATGGCTAGGATTTGAAGATTTGGTGTTTTTGAACCATAATCCATAATCTTCCCACCACATTCTATGAAGAGGACATATATTTCTTAAATAAGGAGATTTTATTTTATTTTTTGATGGAAACAGGCTGGATTACATAGATGTTGGCATATCTGCCTTTATATAGTGAATTATAACAATTGAGTAAGCATACATCTAAATAAGGAGAAATTTGATTTTATTTTTTAGGCTGCAGAAATCGGGTTTGTATAGCACGGCCCGCTATAAACTGCAGCGCCGGGTAAACTTTTTAACGGACTCGCGACGGGCCGGCGTACATGCCCTCCGGGTACCACGGACGGGAGACTAGAACTCGCGACCAGCCTCCCGCAGTCAGGAAAGACTTAGCCAACCAGCTAGGGCCCCCACCAAATAAGGAGAAATTTGATTATACTATAAAAGGAGAAATAAAAATTCAATGATATTCCTCCATAGTAGGGGGAAGTGACAATAGAGCAAGATCATAGAATTCAAGCATTACAAGACAACGAAAATCTTCCAAGACAGCAGGCAGAAAAGTATACATCTTAACAGAAAACAGCATAAAGATACACAAGAAACAAAGAATCATAGTAGAAGTATCATATGATAACCGCAAGCCACCATAATAAAGCATATTATCAGTTTCCAGAGTGAGTATAAGGGTGTCCTGAGCTAGGAGCGTCCTTTTTCCCAGATCTTTGAATCAATTTAAAAGTGAGGGGTTCAAGCTTAAGGTGATGAAAACACAGAGAGAGACCTTCAATTTGTTACATATGTGAACCATGCACTGTCTCTTTTAGGGCTGTGGGTGATATCCCCTTTAATAAGGAGCATTAGCATATCTTTTTTGCTGGATCCCTGTAAGAACATCTTTGATGATATTAACACAGTACTGCTAAATTGGTTGCAAGCCACCTACAGATCATTGCTTAAGGCCATTCAGAGGACACAATTTGTCAAAACAGGAGTATTGACTGATTTTCCTTCACTTCTTAGTCAGTCCAAGTTTTTGAGACATTAATAATGGTAGCAGCATTGATTCTGTGCTCAAGATTTTGGTGTGTGGGGAAAGTGTTTCAAGGTAAAAGGGGGTGGTTATGAAGCTAAGAGGGAAGGCCAAGCATCCATTGCATCAGGGGTAAATGATAATGGACCTGTCAGTTGCAAAGTTGGGTTGCAATTGAAAGTTACATGTAGTTAGTGAGAAGTTACTATGTGGACAGGGTATCGAGATTGATGGGCCTGCTAGGTTTGATGCCATGGCTGAAGAAATTGTTGATCTACTATGAAGATCCTCTAATGAAAAGACTCTTGCAGACTAATATCTAGGGGCAATTGGGTTAAGAGAAGGTTTGGCCAGACCCTGACGGGAGAGGGAATGGTGCTGCTGTCCACCCATGGCAAGTCTCTTCAAGGTGGTTTTGGAAGGGCAAGTGGATAGGCAAGGGAATCTTTATTATCATTTTTAATAGGCCAATAGGAATGAGAACCACTACCAAGATCTTGGCAAGGGCTTGGGTTAGTGTTATTGAATTACCATATAATGAAAACTTTCCTTAAGTAAACTCTGCAAGGGGTTTTTTCCTCTTGGAATGTGATGGTATAGGTGTTTTGAATGAATACATGGATGAAACAAAATAACAAATAGATGAAAAAGTGGGATGTGAATATGCATGAATGTCCAAGCACAAATGAAGAAATAAAAAAATATGTGAAAGAAAAATTTAAAAATGCTAAATGGACAAAATAATCAGGGCTAAAAAAAGATTACTATATCAAAGAATTTAAACCCAAGGGACAAAGAGAAAAAGGCCTATATAGGAGCGAATATTCAATGGAAAGCAAAGATGTTGATAGCTCAATTATGAACTAGTTCACATCATCTTAAATGTGAAACGGGTAGATGGATGGTACCTAAAGAAGAGTGGGAAAAAAGAATATGCCGATTTTGTGACAAGGGAATGGTGGAGAGGGAATGGCACTTTGTTATGGAGTGCTAAGCGTATAAAGATGTCCAGGTTAGTTATGATGACACCTTACAAGTTGATAACTTAAGTACTTTGTTTGAGGAGGCAAGGTTGGACAAAACTGCAAACTACATCATCAAAATCCACTGCAAAAGAGATGATCTCGAATGAAGATCACAAATTGTTTAGGGTCTTTTTCTTCACTGGTGGTCCTGTGTTGTTTGTTCATGGGTCCCATAGGCTTTTGTGGCCTTGTGGACGTTATTAAAATATTTCATTTCATTTCACTTCAATGAGCTTTATAGCCTTGGCAAGCAAGCTCAGGCTTCTTTTCATCCCATAAATGACAGGCTGCATAGAGTACCAAATCAAGGCATCTTATCTCTCCTAAGTGATGGGTAGATTTCAGCAACTATTGCTCTTCAGCAGGCTACAAGGAATCTCTTTGAGAGTTGTATGGGTTGATGAGTTGGTGGAGGTTCTGATGAGAACTTTAATGGGGAAATTTAGTCTTTCTAAGTAAACTAGAATTGCACTTAGTAAAGAAAGTTCACCATCTACAAAACTACACTTGAACTTTTGAAAGGCTCAACTTTTTAGATGACTGCTGTCTTGATCTCTTTGTAATTAATAGAGACAAAGGAAACAACCTATCCTCCACACGCTTGTAAATCTGCAACTCATCACAAATTGTCTCTACAGGTTTAATCAAGAATCATCCTCTCTATGCATATGTTGAGGTCATCCAAAGCCTACTCGTTAGCCTTAAAAAAATAAGAGAAGAAAATTTAGAGGTTCAAGTAAGGGATCGCTGCATGCATGTGCTTGTACAGCTGCTTGTTCCAACTCTAATCAATTATGCATCAAAAGGATTCATATTTTCTTGTATTTTTTCTATAGAAAGTTGGATGGTCCTCTTGGCAGCCCATGACCTCATAAAGGCAACCCATTGCATATTTTCCCCATCCACCAAACTGAGAACCCTGACCAAAAGTTTCATCACCTAAACCAAAATTGTATGATTTTTAAAACAAAAATTCAGTGGTACACGGGGGCACGTCCCCTGGGGTTTTGGCCCCCATACCCATACCCGAGACGTTTCAGTGACAAGGGACGCCTCAGGGACGATTCCCAGGAGTCCCCAAAATTTATAGTTTCTTCGGGGATGTTTCCAAATGCAGGGGACGTCTCAGGAACGGCAAGGGGACGGCTGGCCGTCCCCTTTTTTCCAGCAACATTTTGCATTAAAAAAAAGTCTGAAATTAAAAAAAGGTTTTTGCATTGTGTTTTTGGGTGGACCCCACACCCAATCCTTTTCCCCCTTAGTATGTGATTGTTGAAGCACCTGGTGAGCCTGAGCAACCACTGTAGCTTTTGCCGCACAAACTGCCTCTGTTTGAGGCAATCTAACGACCCCTGTTTTTAACTGTGTCTTGGTATTTTCAGCTGAAGCCAGTCTCACAGCATTTCTGGAATGCAATAAGTCAATATACTTATCATGAAGAGCAGGGTTCTTTACTTGTTTGAGCACTTCAGGACTCACAAGTGTTTTCTGAATTTTCCAATGAGAATCTTCTGAAAATCTAGACAGTGACTTCTGCCACTTAGCTGACTGTGTCTGCGAAAATGTTGACTCCTTGCTAGGTTTATGAACATTATCAGGTGTAACAGGTACATTACTAATTGGAATCAAGAAAGACTGCGACGATGAATCAAATGTTTCAACAGCAGAAAATAGATCTGTTTCATACTCTTTATCAGCATTCTTACTCCTTGGCATCTTCCTTAGTCTTATGTGCAAGCAGAATTGTTTGTTTACTGCTCCCTGACATTCTACCAGTTGATCCTGATGACCTCAACAATTTGTATAATGTATATGTCAATATGATTAGTGATTACATTTGCAACTTCATCAATGTTCATTGTTATGATTATCATTCTCATATGAATATCTGAAATTTGAAATTTCCCTTATACTTAAAATTTATCTATCTATCTATCTATCTATATATATATATATATATATAGCTGTCCCCTTTGCTGTCCCCAAAACGCGTCCCACTATCCCCCTTACCGGAAACTTGGTGGAACATAGCAAAAATTTGAACAATAAAGAGAAATAAAACAGTAAACTTACGAAGTAATGGAGTTGCTTACTTTGTTAGTTAGTAAATGTTAAGTTTAAAGTTACCTTGAGCATCTCATCCATGCTCTTGGCAAATATATCAAAAACAATCTTCACAGCCCTTTCCAATTCAACCACTAAGTCCTCATAAACAACTGCTTAAAAAATGTTATAGAGTGTGCAATGCTCTGTAATGTGATAATGTAATGTCCCTTTCTAGAACATTTCCCTTTTTTTGGCCTCTAAACACTATTTCTACCTCAAAAATGATAATTATATTTATATTTATAAATGTTGCTTAATCAGAAGTTATGAATTTTATTATATTATTCAGATTTATCACTTTCACATAATTTTGAAAATAGACCTATATTGATTTTTCCACTATAATTCTCCTTCCTATTTGCAGCTATTTTTCCTTGAATGTTTATCCTTGATATCTAGACATATGGGTTTTCGTCCAATAATGTGATAGAAGTAAGGGTTTCTGTCCTTAAATCTCTTAATTTCCTTGGAGGGTTTTCATCCTCTTTGGCTGTAATATTTACTTGCAAAGTCACATAATATTTATTCCCAATTGATATCCTCTTCAAAATGAAATGATTTCCCTTTATACCCAATTGTTGAAGGACTCACCACCCTTCATACCATTGCTGCTCTTTCAAAGAATCACCACCCTTCATACCATCACTGCTCTTTGAAAATCATAATTTAATTTTAATTAAACTATTTTTCTAGCGATGCCACTTTATTGTATTATTAACTACATATGAAATGGGGGCTACTTTTTAATTGCCTACTCATTGGTAAACTCTAAATTTTTTCTATGGCTCATACAGATCAAAAGGAATGAGGAAAAACTACAAGGGGTGAAAAGAACACTTACTGACTTCTATAAAAAACTCATGTTTCACAAAATTGCTGTGCAGGTAATAACAACTATGGAGATTTCAAAGCATAAATTCATGAAATTCCTGCAGGATAGAGGGGTGCTAGTGAACACAGGAGAAATCAAATACGAGCTCACCTAGGTGGTTGACAAAGACACAAGTATTCATTTGATTAAAAGCATGCCTGAACTGTTGAAGGACTACAATCAGAAAATGGAAGAGAAGGCAAGAAAGGATAAACGCTGCACAAGGATCCACATGAATTCTTCTTCTGACCTGGGCATTGAGGCTGTCTGTTCAAATGTAGATATTTCAGTTAACTTCCCACCTCTTGGTAACCCGCCTTGGGAGGACTTTGGAGATAGCAGGACTGAGCGAAGAATACCTTCTGTGTTTCTTTTTGGCTGGGCTAACTATGTATAAAGGAGCAATGTAAATCCACGATGAACCTTGTAACTATGAGCAGACAGTATGAATTATAGTTCCAGACAGTAGAATATATATACTGCATAATGCACTGAGGGATATTAATGGTGGAATTGTGCTTAATGCATATATGTAACTGTTTTTTGCACGATTATTAATCCAAAACAAAAAACTCTAAATTTCTAAATTTCATAGGCTAAACTCTCATTTTAGTTTTGCTCTATATCTCTATGGGATTAAAATGCCTTCAAATTTAGAAAAACAGTAATTTTTTTTTTTTTCTTTTTCTGCATTCTTTGAAAATCCATTTTTTTCCCAATTAAATCCTGAGCTTTTGAAAGGAAAAAAAAATTATCCTTTGGTTTGCTGATTTATTCCCAAGAATATTTGTTGTTGCTACAGTACAAACTACATACAACCTCTAAAGAAACATCCTGCAAGACACTTCCGAAGAAGAAACAAGAAAGATCAAACCAACCCCAGCACTTCTAGGAAGATGGAGAAACATCATTTGGTTTGCTGATACCAATATTATTTGGAGTACTTTGAGAAAATTCATTTTGATTTCTAAGATAGAGAAAAACAAGACTATATCTACTTATGTGTGGAAAAATGGGGAATGGATCCAAGCAAAACAATCTTGGATTACAACGATTCCATTTGGAATTATGAAATATTCTATCCCGGATATATGAATAATATTTTGGAATTCCCAGTTTGATTTTAACTATGCATGTTTAAAGGTTCTCAGAAAGTTTGCAGAAATAATGAACCACATTGAAATTGCATAAATACCACAATTGTCTCAGAATTTCCAACACGCATTTCTGGCTTGAAAGTATCCGGGTTTAAGTTCATACATGCAAATAAAATATTAAAGAATTAACGAACTTCAAGACTTCTAGCTACACACTGCTGGATCCTTACATACAAAGCTTCAGAGTTTAAAAAGAGAACCTGAACAGCGTTGGAAAGAAAATATTTGCTGTGGTGCCCCGCACCTCTCTTAGCTGCCACGGATTTGATTCTGAAAGTCTTCACCGACAGAGAACACCATAAACTCACCTTCACCTGTCACGGAAGACCCCGTCTCACAACTTCTTCACGGACATCACCAGCTGAAGACAGCGTTGTTCTGATATTGTTGATGCCAGAAGAAGCGCCCAGATTTCCTTTTATCAGCCACGAACTTGTTCAGGAAAATTCCACGACTCCTATTGTTGTTTGTCGCTGCTAGACACCCACGGTGCCATCAACTTCACGTCTGGTATGGGAATGATCTTTTCTACGCCCAGATTATTACCACGTTGAATGGGGTTTGCATCCCAATCAATCCCACAGCCAGGGGTTGCGTCCTGGTTAAGCTTCAGATGCCACTAAAAGAGGAATAAAATCATATCAATTTCTGAATGCCTTCCCTCATCGAATCGAGCCTTCTTATCCACCAGAGTTACTAAATCCATCTGCAGAAAAACAATTGATCTCCTCCATTCAAACTGAAGTTGCCAACTTCATTTGCCCACAAAGTCGTCCATCACCCAGAAGGCACGCGAGTTCTCTTTTAGAAAAAACGGAGTTCGTCCATACCCCAATTCGCACTTCATTGAAAAATCGGGACTTGGGCATATTTTTTAATTTATCAATCACTTAAGAGGAAACGCCTAGTGAGTCATCATATTTCAAGTGGCCCCCACCACACTTAAGAAATGAGTAATTAAATATAATCTTAATCTGAGGCTCCAATTTAATTACTCTTATAATTCCCTTAATATCCCCTTATATTTCTAACCTTCGGGAATTAAAAAAGGTTAGAAAAATATTTCATTCATTTTTTTTACTCGATGAAGAGGGACATTACAGTCCTCCCTTCTCGGGATGTTGGTCCTCTAGCAATCTCAAATTGGGGTGCTGAAGAATCTCTTCCCCTTCCCATGTGGCGTCCTCAACGGGAAGATCTTTCCATTTGATCAGATATTCCCGAATCACTTTATTTCTTAGCTTTTTTACTCTCCAGTCTGCAATTCCCTCAGGTACTAGAACCAATTTTCCTTCTTCATCAAGTGGAGGAAGCTCTGGAGATGCCACAACCTGTTGACCCAATGCCTTCTTGAGGCAAGAAACATGGAAGACATTGTGAATCTTACTACCCACAGGAAGTTCCAATTCATAGGCAACTTCGCCAATTCTCCTTACTACCTTGTATGGTCCATAAAAACGTGGCTGTAGTTTTTCTGCTCCACTTTTCTTAAGTGAGGACTGCCTGTATGGCTGCAAACGCAGAAAAACTAAGTCTCCAACCTCGAATGATCTCTCAACTCTATGTCTATCTGCATACATTTTTTTGTTGGTTCTGAGCTTGTTGCAGATTGTCCTTCAATGCCTTGAGAATGTCTTGGTAGTTCTGCACTGTCTCCTTGGCCCGTGGGACTCTACTGTTGTCAAAAGCCAGATCTACAAATGATAAGGCATCATACCCATATAAGGCTTTGAAGGGAGACATGCCAATTGACATGTGGTAGGTGGTATTGTAGCAATACTCACCTAAATGTAACCATTTGATCCAAGCATGTTGTTGTCCTAACACATAATTCCGCAGATATCCCTCAACCCATTTATTTACTATCTCAGTCTATCCATCGGTTTGAGGATGGTAACTAGTGCTTGGTGTCAATTCTGTACCTGCCAATCGAAACAACTCCTGCCAAAACATACTTAAGAATCTGTTGTCTCGGTCACTGACAATCGTTTTGGGGAGTCCATGTAACCTAAATACCTCTCTGAAGAATACCTCTGCCACCTGAACTGTAGTGTAATCAGCAGATATAGCGAAGAAATGTGCATATTTGGTCAATCTATCCACAACCGCATATATGCAATCTTTCCCCTGGACACATGGCAATCCTGTGATAAAATCCATGGATATTCCTTCTCATTTCTGCTCGGGTATTGGCAAGGGATGTAGAAGTCCCGCAGGGAATGTATGTTCTGCCTTGTTTTGCTGACAAGTCAGGCATTCTCTAACATGCCTCAACACATCATCTTTCAAACCCTTCCAGGTGAACCTCTCACGAATCTGGCGATAAGTTTTGAAGAACCCTGGATGTCCTGATAGAGGTGTATCATGCATAGCCCTCAAAATCTGAGCCTTAAGCTTTGACCCTAGTACAAGATAAATTATGTTCTTATAATAAATAATGTCATTGACCACTGAATATCTATCATCTTGTACCCGTCCATCGATCAAATCACAAGAAAAAGTGTTTTTAGTATATTCGGCCACCAATTGAGATTTCCAGTCAGCTGAAATCTCAGTGAGAGAGCAAAGTGTTGGTTTCCTGGACAAAGCATCCGCAACAATGTTCTTCTTCCCCTTAATGTATTCCACATCAAAGTTGTATGCCTGAATCTTGCTCACCCACTTTTGTTGCCGTTCATTCAAATCCTTCTGCTCAAGAAAATATTTGAGACTATTGTGATCAGTCCTGACCACAAATTTAGTCTGCACTAAGTACTGCCTTAACTTAGCTAGCGCATGCATAATTGCTAGCATCTCCTTATCATAAGTGGAGTACAACCTTCATTATCTCTCAACTTTCTGCTCTTGAATGCGATCAGATGTTGATTCTGCATTAGAACTGCACCAACTCCTTGTCCCGATGCATCACATTCTAGGACAAATGGCTGTGTAAAATCCGGCAATGCTAATACTGGACATGAGCTCATGACCTCCTTGAGCTTGTCAAATGTCACCTATGCCTCCTCAGACCAAAGAAATGCACCTTTCTTAGTAAGGTTAGTCAAGGGTGATGCCAACTGTGAGAAGCCCCTCACAAACTTCCTGTAATAAGAGCACAATCCCAAGAAGCCTCTCAACTCTGATATGTTCTTTGGTGGCGGCCAATCCAGAATCGCCTGTATTTTCTCTTGGTGTACCTTCACACCATTAGCTCCAATCACATGTCCGAGATATAAGATTTCAGTCCTTCCAAATTCACATATGGAAGCTTTTGCATAAAGTGATTGTGCTTCCATAATGCCCAGAACAATATCCAGATGATGAAGATGATCATCCCAAGTCCTGTTGTAGATAAGAATATCATCAAAGAATACTAAAACGAACTTCCTGAGCTGCTCCCGAAACATGTGATTCATGCAGGACTGAAATGTGGCCAATGCATTAGTGAGTCCAAATGGCATCACGAGGAACTCAAAATGACCGTAGTGACATCGGAAGGCGGTCTTATGGATATCCTCCTCTCTAGCCCTGATCCGATGGTATCCAGAGTGCAGATCAATTTTAGATAAGTACACGACCCTGTGTAGTTCATCTATCAGCTCCTCGATCCTGGGTATTGGGTATCTGTTTTTAATAGTCTTCTTATTAAGCGCCCTGTAGTCTATGCACATGCGCATAGTCCCATCCTCCTTCTTAACCAGAACCATAGATGATGCAAAAGGGCTCGAGCTTGGACGTCTATGTCCCATACTAAGTAG
The DNA here is from genome assembly GCA_007258455.2 of Sequoia sempervirens. NCBI lineage: Eukaryota > Viridiplantae > Streptophyta > Pinopsida > Cupressales > Cupressaceae > Sequoia > Sequoia sempervirens. The sequence goes on along the minus strand of VDFB02289142.1, from coordinate 14,807 downwards.
TTCCTTAATTGCCTTCTCTATTTCCTCCTTAAAGTGCCGAGGGTGTCTGTAGGGCGTAGTGATAAACAGGTTTTGCGCCCTCCTCCAATTCAATCACATGTTCAAACCCTCGATCAGGTGGGCGTCCAGGAGGTATGTTACCAAAAACTAAACTGTGCTTATCTAGCACCGTCTGTATATCCACATGGCACTGAGATTCACTGCTAGTAGTAGACTTGGTGGAGATGAAGCGTTGAGCGGCCCAATCAACATCACCATGTCTAAAGAGAGCTTCCATCCTTCTAGCCAACACCACCCATGGGCCATCATCTGATATTGCTTTCAGTATCATCTTTTTCCCATCCACCATAAATTCCAGCTGCATTTGCTTGAAGTCTTGAACATAACGTTCAAGGGATTCTAACTAGTCCAATCCCAAAATTGCATCTAAATTTTTGAGCCCCAGTACATAGAAATCACCTGTCAATGTGTAGTCACCAATCTGTATACTCAACTGAGGTAATACTCTGGTGCAAGTCAATGGGAAACCATCAGCAACTATAACGCTAAATCCTAGAAACTCCTCAGTCTGAAGCCCATGCCTCATTACCAAACCCTCATCAATAAAGTTGTGCGTGGCACCGCTATCAACCAAGCAAACCATCCTTTGTCCTTTAAGTACACCTTTCAAACGGAAAGGGCATCTGTGAGGGACTCCAGATAAAGTAGCAATGCCATGAGTTTCTCTAACCGAGGTGTCTTCCAATTCTATCTGTGGCTGATCCTCTTGTTCACGCAAGCTTCTTGCTCTTCTGGTTCTTCCTTGTCAGACATGACTTCAATCAAATGTACTTTGCCTTTTCCAAGGCAACGATGTCCAGGTTCCCATGGTTCTTTACAATTAAAGCATAATTTTTTTCTCCTAAGCTCATTCCTGGACTCTTGATCAGCCTTTGTTGGGATGTTTTTATGCTGATTGAAACCTTTTTTGTTTGGTTTCCAGGAACTAAAATTCTTTTTTGGTGGTTGAAAGGGAGGTGTGACCTCCAAGTCAAGGGCTAACCCGATAGCATCATCTAGTGTATTAGGCCTATGAGCCCTAACCAATCCTTTCAGTTTGTCACTTAAGCCTTCTACAAATTGCATCGTGACCCTCTTTTGTGACATATCAGGAACCATGACGGAAATTTTTTGGAATTCATTGATGTATGTTTCCACATGTCCTACCTACTTCAGTTGGGCTAACTCCCTATAATAGACTTCTATATCTTTCCTATCAAAGCGAGTAACTAGTCTATTGACGAACTCTTCATAAGAGTGTATCATGGCATGATCCTGAGATACCAAACCATGGCGCCACCAGTCGTATGCCACTCCCTCAAGGTGCATGGTAGCAAACTGTACTGCCTTCTCTTCTTCCATGGGTTTGAGTGCAAAAAATGTATCTAATTTATGAACCCATGACCTTGCTGTTATCTTACCAGTTTCATCAACTACTGGTATAGAAATCTTGTTCATTGCATCCTTATATTCCACCGGTTGAGTGCCATGTCTAACCTGCTCCCTAGGTCTCCTATCTTGCCTTTCCTGGCGGTATCTAACCTTGTCCTTCCGCTGATTCATGAACTGATTTAGGTTCATTAACTGTCTTACTTCAGCTGGAAGGTTCATGTATTCAACATGGGCCACCATAACATCATCTGTAATGTGTGTTTTTGCTTCCTCTACCTCAGGAATTGTTTCTCTTTCAATTTGGTGGGGTAGGAATGTGGGACGTAATGGTCGATCAGACCTTGTATCAGCTGTCCTCACCACATTAGAAGCTCCCCTTTCACGATTTCCTCGACCTGCATCACTTCTACTGGGTGCACTACTTGATCTTCTTGATCTAGAACGATCCGTTCTCAATTGACCCATGGCTGTGATCATGCGATCTTGGAATTGTTGCAACATTTGCTGCTGCTGTTGGGCAAAGGTGGTCAAAAAATCATTGAGTTGATTGTTCATATCCCGAGGTGGGCTTTCTACTCTTCTGCCACCCATTACTGTATCAACTGGAATCTCACCAATTTATTTTTGTTGCCCAGACTTACTTTGGGTGAAATACCTATGTGACATGCAAAATGAAATCCTGGCAAGCTAGCAAGTATCTAAGCTCTGATACCACTGAAATATTCTATCCCGAATATATGAATAATATTTTGGAATTCCCAGTTTGATTCTAACTATGCATGTTTAAAGGTTCTCAGAAAGTTTGCAGAAATAATGAACTATAGTTCGGGAGATTCCCCGAAGTCCCTCTGCTGGTCAGGCCCCGCCCCTAGGTCACTTTGACGCTGACGGGCGAGTCCCGACTGTTGGCGTGGCCAAAAAGGCCAAAAACACATTAAAAGATAACATTTTTTTATTCTGTTTTTTGACTTATATCTTCTATTTCGCCCTAAAAGGGCACTCATTTCATTCATTTGGCAAAATAGGAGGAGAAGAGAGAGTTGTGAAAAAAAATAGGAGGAGAAGAGAGAGCAACCAGCAACTTGTTGAAGACAAATCCAAGGGCATATATCATTTAGGGAGCTTCATACCAGCAAGGAGGTGGATTGAAAGCTCATTACCAATGATTTGGAGGAGTTTCTATTGCATTCCAAGCTAAATCTAAGAGGTAAGTTCGATTTTAATTGATTTTTTTGTGTTTTTTTAACAAATATTTCATTGTAATTTGTAAAATCACTATTCTTTTGAGTTTGCATATTTTTTTTACAAACCCTACTTGCAACTTAAATAATTTTAGAAACCCTATTTTGTGCAGCCACATTCATTTGCAAATCATACCATATTATTATTTTCACAATGTCTCATACCCCCCAGTCAGAAAAGACCCTGCTTGGAAACATGCTGAAATCTTTCCCGGAATGAAAAAAGGAGACGCCAAATGTTTCTACTGCAAAACAATATATCATGGAGGCATAAATCGATTAAAATATCATCTTGCACGCATACCCGCCCATGATGCAGTGGGTTGCCCTGTAGCACCTATTGAGGTTGTTCGTGAAGTGCAGGTGCAATTAGAAACTTTTGAAAGGCAAAAAGAAATGAAAAAGAAACAGAAACAGGAGTTGCTGAGTGTTGGAGTTGGACAGGGACTTGGTGCTGTTGGAGATGCTTCTTCCATGCCTCCATACCGTCCTAGTGCTAGTGCTTGTGGTAGTGCTTCTGTTTCTGCATCAGCAATGCCTATGCGTACTCCTAGTGCTGGTGGCGCTGCTACTGCTAGTGGTAGTGGCAGTGTTAGCATTGGCCCTAGAGTTCGTAAATCTAGGGTGGACTCATATTTTGTACCACGCACTACCCCTGGTTCCCAACCGTCGCTTGAGAGCATGGGTTGGAACAAGGACGCACATGATGCAGCCAAAAAGGCAATTGCAGACTTTTGGTACTACTGCACCATTCCCTTCCATGTAGCCAGGTAATTCTTTTTCGTTTAATTGTTTTAAAATTTATATTTAAATTTTAGAATCTAGATGTATCTCATTATCTCATTATCGAATTCAAATTTTACAATACTTATGTAACTTATCAATTTATTTATGACATGTTATAGGTCACCTTTCTGGCAAAACATGGTTGATGCGATAACCATATGTGGGGCGGGGTTCAAAGCCCCTAGTGAAGATGAATTAAAGGGCCCACTTTTGACTCAAAAGGTGGCAGATGTGAAAGCACAATTAGAGGAGCAGCGCAAGCAGTGGAGCATGATTGGTTGCACCATCATGACTGATGGTTGGACTAATAGGAGAAATAGGATGTTGCTTAATTTCCTAGTTTCCTCCGGAGGTAATTGTACTTCCTTCAATGCATTGGAATTTGAATTTTATTTAGTGAATCACATAATTTAATATGGCTGATTTATGTTTTTTAATTTATTGAATAATTGGTTTTGCTTTTTTTTTCAGGTGACACCGTCTTCATTAAGTCCATTGATGCTTCTGCCCAATTCAAAAATGCCACATACCTGTGTGAGGCTATAGAGGAGGTGATAGCTGATGTGGGGGAAGAGAATGTAGTGCAAGTGGTGACAGACAATGCAGCAAATTATGTTGCTGCTGGTAGATTATTGATGGAGAGGCACCCTACTATATTTTGGACTCCATGTGCCGCCCATTGCATTGACCTCATGTTGGAGGATCTTGGGAAGCTCCCATGGATCAAAACATGTGTGGAAGCAGCAAAAAACGTTTGCAAATTTGTATACAACCACACATGGGTGCTTAACCTTATGAGGCAATACACGGGGTTGAGGGAGTTGTCTCGTCCTGGCATCACCAGGTTTGCAACAAATTTTATCACGATGCAATCCTTGATTCGGTCAAGGGCAGCTTTGAGGCGCATGTTTACTAGTGAGGAGTGGTCTTCCTCATCCTTTTCTACAAGCACTGCAGGGATTGCTGCTGGCTGATTGCATTTTTGATGAGCAAGGGTTTTGGACACCAATGGACGAGATTGTGAAGGTAAAATTTAATTCTTTATTATGTTCTAATTTTAATCATATCTACTTTTATTTGTTTATTTCATTCACACTTATTTGTGGAAACATGTTTTGTAATTTTGCAGTTTTATTGAGCCCTTTGCTAGTTCTCCCACGAAGCTGGGTGAGATGGGGAGAAGCCCAAAGTGAATGGCATATATGAGGGTGATGGATAGGGCCAAAGAGGCCATTAGATCAGTTTATGGTGGAGTTGAGGAGAAGTATCGTCCCATTTGGGATATCATTGATAGGAGATGGCAAAACCAACTTCATAGGTCCATCCATGCAGCCGCATGTTTCCTGAATCCGGCCTTCCAATTCCACCGCGATCTCCGTGCAGATAGAGAAATTCTTAGTGGGCTCTACACGACATTGGAGCGGATGTTGCCTGCTGTTACTACACAGGTGGTGCAGGAGATAGATGCCTTCACTAAGGCACATGGAGACTTCCCTTTGCACGCCAAATGCAAAAGATATTAGGACAAGATTACTACTGTGTAAAAATATATTTAAGGGCATAATTTCCATCTCTTTATATTATAATTTATTATTAAATGTTGAACTTGAACTTGAAACTTGAAATGAGATTGATTTTGTTTCTTTTTCTCATCTCAGATAGCTGGTGGAATATGTTTGGTTCTGATACACCGAACCTGCAAAATATTGCCATTCATATATTGAGCCAGCCATGCAGTTCATCTGGTTGTGAGCGCAATTGGAGTATGATTGAGCACATACACTCCAAGAAGCGCAATAGATTGACAGTGGAGAGGATGAACGACTTGGTATATGTTCATTACAATCTTCGGCTCAGATACAGGAAGCTTTTTGACCATGACAAAACCCCGATCAATCTAGACGAGGTTGATCCACAGTCTGAGTGGACCACTGAGGCTACAGATGCAGCCTTTAGTGACGAGGACCTTGATTGGGTGGACCAGGCAGAGAGAGAGGCCGAGGTTGTAGCCATGGCTGAGGAGGAGGCTAGAGCACAAGGAGGCATAGATGTTGTTGGTGAGAGTGGCATGGAGAGTCAAACACAAGCAGAGACTATGGCTGCACCGCAATATCATCCAAAGCCCCTTTAGGACTGTGAGGAAGGATGTTGGCTCCACTATGCCATAGGGCATAGAGTCCTAGAACATTTTGATTTGATGTCATATTTCAGATTTCATATTTGTATGGAACATTTGATGTCATGGATTTCATATTCCATGAGTTTTGTATACATTTGACTAATTTTATATATCTAAGTATGTTATTTCCTTCAGCAACGCAGCTACAATGTGTACCTTATACTTATGTAATCGTTGTATACTTATGCATGTGATCAAATTTGTTTTATTTGTAAGCCGTGTATTCACAAAGGGTGCTTGAACAAGTTTTAACTCTTAAAAATCTCTAAATTCTAGGCTTTAACTTTTATTCATTTTTGCCGCTGTCAAGCCAAGGCCCAAGGTCTCGATTCGCTGAAGTCCCGCTACTGAAGTCAGCTTCGCTGAATCGAGCTGCTATCTGCATCTCTCATATTTATGTAATGAACCACATTGAAATTGCATAAATACCACAATTGTCTCAGAATTTCCAACACGTATTTTGGCTTGAAAGTATTCGGGTTTAAGTTCATACATGCAAATAAAATATTAAAGAATTAACGAACTTCAAGACTTCTAGCTAAACACTACTGGATCCTTACATACAAAGCTACAAAGTTTAAAAAGAGAACCTGAACAGCGTTGGAAAGAAAATATTTGTTGTGGCGCCCCGCACCTCTCTTAGCTGCCACCGATTTGATTCTGAAAGTCTTCACCGACAGAGAACACCATAAACTCGCCTTCACACTTCACAGAAGACCCCGTCTCACAACTTCTTCACGGACATCACCAGCTGAAGACAGCGTTGTTCTAATATTGTTGATGCCAGAAGAAGCGCCCAGATTTCCTTTTATCAGCCACGAACTTGTTCAGGAAAATTCCACAACTCCTATTGTTGTTTGTCGCTGCTAGACACCCACGGTGCCATCAACTTCACGTCTGGTATGGGAATGATCTTTTCTACGCCCAGATTATTACCACATTGAATGGGGTTTGTGTCCCAATCAATCCCACAGCCAGGGGTTGCGTCCTGGTTAAGCTTCAGATGCCACTGAAGGAGGAATAAAATCATATCAATTTCTGAATGCCTTCCCTCATCGAATCGAGCCTTCTTATCCACCAAAGTTACTAAATCCATCTGCAGAAAAACAATTGATCTCCTCCATTCAAACTGAAGTTGCCAACTTCATTTGCCCACAAAGCCATCCATCACCCAGAAGGCACGCGAGTTCTCTTTTAGAAAAAACGGAGTTCGTCCATATCCCAATTGGCACTTCATTGAAAAATCGGGACTTAGGCATATTTTTTAATTTATCGATCACTTAAGAGGAAACGCCTAGTGAGTCATCATATTTCGAGTGGCCCTCACCACACTTAAGAAATGAGTAATTAAATATAATCTTAATCTGAGGCTCCAATTTAATTACTCTTATAATTCCCTTAATATCCCCTTATATTTCTAACCTTCAGGAATTAAAAAGGGTTAGAAAAATATTTCATTCAATTTTTTTACTCGATGAAGAGGGATATTACAAATTAGCCTATGTAGAAGTTAATGGTGAACTCCCAACACCCCAGGATCAGCTGCTAGACCAAAATATCTTCCACAAGAGAGAATGGTAAGAATAGCTTGCTTGATTATGGATGCAAGATTACAAGATTGAATATGTCAATGTACATAAGATGCCTTGCTTATAAATAAAAGGTGAGAGATAGGATTAGACAAGATTCGGACATTGTCTTAATCCTATGTTATGAGACAACTAAGTTGACAAAAAATTCAAAAGGATAAGATATGATAAGATCTTATCTAGACAACTAAGACTTCTAGAAGGTCACCTAAGACCTAAGTAAACATGTGAATAAGCCCCCGTACTAGAAATTAGCTAGGTACAAGACCTTATTGACACCAACAACCCTCTTAAGTGTAACTTAGGGAGTAAATTATTATGCAAAGATGCAAAACATGGAAGGATGGGTCCCAACTACAAGGCCATGATAGGTACCCATTTACAATGCAATCTCTCACAACCGGAGAAAAAGAGAAAACCCAGTAGGACAAAACTCCTCTCCAAAAGAGAAAAAATATTAAAAAAATGATGTATGGAGGACTCAATGATACCCCCCAAAGACTACATCCATCATGAATATACAATTAATGACCCCCCATAAGAGAGAAAAAGAGAGACAAGATATCCCCATCACAATGTGTAATCTCCTGCAAAAATGGTGAATGCTTTAAGACAAAAAATGATCCAATGCCTACAAACAATGTTTCTCCCCTTGGGAAGAAGATAGACCAAGTACAAATGCAAGAATGCTTCCTATTCTGAATAGGAATTGGTAGAAAGAAGAATCCAAACGTATGAAGATTGTGTCTCTAAAATCTACTAATATGTTGCCAAGTTCTTGGTAGATGACGATGATGCCACAATCCAATTAGGTACATGCCCAATCACGACAGAAGGTGACAAACCAAGAACAAATGGAAACTAATAATGAACTAACTCCAAAGACAAAAATGAAGTGATAACAGTTGTGCCATGACTGTCATCAAATAGGAGAGATAAACCCTCAAATTGGTCCTCCAAATTTGAAACGTGCGACTCCACAAACAAAGATGCAATGTCTAATAAATAGGAATCCCAATCAAGAAGACAAATAGATACTTGTTGTAATGAATCACTAGAAGTTCTCAATAAATCACCAACAAAAGATGAATGTGTGATCTCCATTGGAAAAGTAGAAGTTGAAGGAGAAGTCTCTGGATCATCGAGACACTCAAGTTCTGCATCATATTCAAACTCCTCTAAGGTATCATCAACTAAAGGTAAATTGTCAACATCATCAAGTGGAATGAGGCAATCTAATGCAGGATCATCCAGGAATGGAGGATTATGTGGATCTCCAACCCATCACCGCTTGCGAGTGGCGCATTTTTCTCAACTACCAGGTGTTAAACCCCCGCAAACAGTCACATCTGCAACCAATGGCCAAGCCCTAGGGGCCATTTTTTGCCCCTCTATAGCCCAAATAGGCGCATTTTTTTTTCAAATTGTAATAACTTGCAATCTTGCATCCATAATTAAGTGAGCTATTCTTGCCATTTTCTCTCTTGTGGAAGATATTTTGGTCTAGTAGTAGTTCCTAAGATGTTGGGAGTTTACCATTAACTCCTACAGCCTACACATAATATGCAAATGAAGCATTCAAAGGTAGCAAAAACTTATTGACATATTTTGCATATTGTCTTCCCTCAACTTAAGGGTTCTGCTAGCAAACGGAATACTTACTATGAAAAACTTTGTCCAAAGGAAAAAAGTGCCATCTAAGAAGGATAGCTTCTAAAACATTTTTTTTTTAAGATAGAAAATGTATAAATGTGCAGGCTTAAAATATAGAGGATACTAATAAATCTTTTGCAATGATCATTTCTAAATCAAATCCAAAAGGTATATCTGATCGCAATAATGATCCTAAACCTACTAAGCAGCCAAAGAGGCTACCCAAATCTCCAACCTCTAATTATATTGTGAGAAACCCAGAATAAATAAGATGCAATTGATGATTAACTTCAGTGACTTGCCTAATATTGAAGATATTTTTAATCCAATTCTCACAAAAAGGAAACAATCTAAAAGTAAAACCTTAAATTTGGAAAACATAAAGTTCATCTTGTGTGTCTTTATCCTTTTTACTGCCATATATAAACATGTTTGTGCTTGTAATTTGCTTGGATTTTGATCATAGACAATAAACCAAAGTTCCAATTTGTGAAGTTATGCTTTTCAATGAATATTTTTATGTAAAATATAGCAAATATATGAGAAAACCCCAAGCATCTAGATTCTATATAATATCTCAACAAAAACAACATTCAAACACATCTAGAAACTTATACCTAAGCCTGGCCTTCTCGTATTGGCGTAGCTTCTCATTGTCAATCTCGGATTCATCATCTTCATCAGACTCATCATCACTTCCAAAAAGAGCAGGACCATGAACGGCTTCTTCTTCCATCTGCTTCAACCCAAATTCTGATGGATAAACACCTACGGACAAGATATGACCACCTTTAGGAAGAAATGAATTCATCATCACTAGCAAATCAACAGCCTGCAAAAAAGTATTAAAAGAGTTGAAAATCATCATTAACTATGCTTTGATGTGATAAAATTATGATCTACAAAATGATCAGCCTATTTATGGAAACTATACATATCAGAAAAGCACAAATTAAAAACTTCTAGCTTGCCTTTAACAATATCTGCGGCTATGCCATCATGGTGCAATATAAATCAGTCACTAAAATAATCCAGAAAAGGTTCTTATCAACATATTGAAATGTTATTGTAGTATGATAGATTTTGCAAAGTTAAGGCCTAAATTTGTACCATAATGAATGGATCTTAACAACATTCAAAGCTTCTTAATGTTTGAACTTTGCACGTGTTTCCAAATTTTATTTCAAGCATCTTCAATGCCGGTGGGAAATCTAATTAAATCTTATTAAAAAGAAACATTATTAATTTTAACCTTTCTATAGAGTGCATTGACTTAAAAGGCATTAAGTAATTAATTTACAAAATAAAATCTGCCTATCAGCAAAACCAAGCTTAAAACTTAAGATTCACTGAATTAGGAGGAGAAATTCAATCATCCCTGGAGAGTATTGTTTCATTTCGGAATTTATGGGAAACATCTTCCCAGACGACATTGCAAAAGAAGTTCCTGAAATAGTGTGCTAAACAAAACAATGCACTTAGTAAGCATCTTTATTTGTCTGCCAAAAATTATGGTGTTATTTTACTAACAATGACACATACAGAGACAGACGAAACACCAAAGGCTCATTCAAAAACAATTGTGTAGCCATCTTCATTGAAAATAAGCCAAACAGTGATGCATAAGCTCCACTTTACTCAGTTGTTGAAAAGTTAAACAGTTGATCTCAATACAACGAGTAACATGAAGTGCAGCAAAGAAACACCATAGATGTTGCAGTCATATGACAATCACAACTCTATGCAATCTAATTGTTTTCATTTGAGGAACATAATGTAAAAACTTGTATTCTATCCTAAAACTGCATGCATGTCAATGGAAATATGAATCCATAGGCAATGTCAAGAAAAATAATTATAATCTATTGGACAATCCATCACGCCCATGCAAGACCAATACCACCAAGTCACAAGATAACTTCCTGAAGAACACATAATCGACTGCCAAAGCAACTATTGTTATTTCTAAATATTCTCCATGTTTCAATTAAATACAATGAAATGATCATATAATACACATGGGAGCAAAGGAGATCAATATATAACTTTTAGAGGGAAAAATTTCTTCCAATCAAACATATTCCCATGGTCACCAAGGAGAGAAGCCACAAGAATAAAAAGAAAAAAGGATCCAATAGTATCTTCATGAATAGGAATATAAACAAAACAAAAAAATCCAAAATGCTCATAGCATCATTAATTTTGCATGAAACACAGACATAAAAATTCATTCACATAGAAATAAAAAAATCAAATCGTACACTTATCAATATATTAAAAAAGGCTTATCCTGGAGCTCTTAGAGAAACCGAGAAACTGACAATAAAGGTGAGCAATGCCTACAAACTCAAGTTAACATATTAAATATGTCTTTTCTCATTCCAAAACAAAACAAAAATATGTTTTCTTTCAAGTCCACTGAAATATGGCTCAAAAAACAGAGTTAAAAGACATACTTGTAACAAGACCTATGGACATTGAATTTTTCCATCGATATCTACACAGATATCCATCTTATGGAAGAGCTCACACTTTTCATCTTCTTCCTTTGACTACAATAAACATTATTCTGATTTGTATGCATTAGAAAACTCTTAGAAAACAATTACAATTATTTTCAATGATTTTAACTCTTAGAAAAAAATTACAATGATTTCACAAACATACTACTCATTAATATGCCAATATCATGCTCTCATTGTGTACACCTTTTCAAAGTGAGGACAAAATGGTTCTGCTTAAAATTGATCCATTGCAAAAGAATTTTGCAGCAATATATTATTTGGCACAATTGCTATCAAATCATTTTATGAAGAAAGCTTTTAAGTGTGGATTTTGAATTTTGGAATCAAGACACGCTGTTCCTTTTTACCAACATTTCAGGTCTATCTTATAGACTTTTCTTCAGGGTTTTAGGACATTAGACAGGATACTAGAAAATACTGACAATATTGATAGAGCGAAAACCTACTTATAAGATTGGATACTAGAAATATTGATTGAGTGAAGATCCACTTGTACCACTTACAAGCACATCCATTTGTCTTCAGTTGTTTCATTTTCTCTATTTTGTTGTTTTCCAGAAATGCTGCAGAACAACTACGTAAAACAACACTAAGGCTATCAAATCTATGGGACATGATTGGAGAGGAGCTAGGTCATTGCAATATGTCCATGTATTTTAGGATAGATCCTTAAGTTAGTGAAGAAGACAACATTTAGCATTTAGTAATGTCAGTCCACCACAAGTTGATTTAGTCACATATCCTCCTAGATGAATTTGACTTTCCTTAAGAATCAATGCTTCTCATTGCATTAAACTGCAAAAGAAGATGTGGAAACATATTTGCAACTTGGATTTTTGTAAATCATTTCACCTAAGAAGGTGCTTGACTTACTTTGACAATCCAACAAAGAGGTATCTCTTAATTCCTAGCATGTTTGACTCACACCAATTACTTGATCTGCTTGTACTGATATGTTGCAATCAAAATTGATTTGTGCTAGTTAAAGTGCTTCTGCAACATATTGATTTGCAAACTCTTGAACTTTTAGAATTTAAGAATCATGAAATTATTTCTACTTCTACTTGCTTGAATGGAATAAAATATATTAAGAGGTAGCAATATTGTAAGCATAAAAATAAATAAAGCTTGTAAAACAATCATGGGAACTCCTAAAAATTCACAAATTTTATCCTAAAAACCCCACAAGGAAAAAATTATACCGAGTAATACTGGCAATTGCCTTCCTACCTTGTTTTATTACTTAGAAAGGAAGTACAACTAGTGGGTGCAACAATGGCTGGCCTCAAATTTCTGTCTATCTCCCTTAGATTAATGAGCCATGGAATTTCCTTATTCTCTACAACAGTTTCCAAATACTCCAATGATTCAAACACTTGTTTCAACCATAGCTGAAAAACTCAAACTCGGCAGGCCCAAAATATTTAAAATCTCAGGACTCGGCAAAAGCTTGGAGAAAAACTCAACAATAACTCAACAAATTTATCAAACATTTGAAAACACATAACTTTTTTAAAATATTCTTCAAAAGCACACATATATGCTGAATTTGTAGAACATATTACTGATTTCCATCATTTATAAATCAAAAATTGAGTTTAATACATATCATAGACCAAAAAAACAAGTTCAACCTCTAAATATATATCAACTTCTATGCTGAAAGCTAAGTTGTCAGTTCTAGTATGGGGTTGGCTACGAGTCTGGGAGTGGAGACCTTGATGGGATTGAGGGGCAACAACCCTCATGGGGGTCTAGGGGCAATGGCCCTAGTGGGGTCAAGAGGCAATGCCCCTTGTGGGCATTTGGAGGCAACACCCCAAATGAAGTCAAAGGGCAGCACCCCTCAAGGGGTCTAGGGGCAGAGTCCCCACCACCAAGCCCAAATTAAAGCCTTTGAAACCACACAAACCTTCATCGCGCATGCCATTTTCACAAAGTTATAGCTTAAGGGTGAAATTAGATATTTGGCACATTTTTGTTCATAAAAATGTTTATAAAAATGATTTTCTTTTCTTTGGGACACTCCCTCAATCAATTTGAAAGCAAGGGAACAACAAAAACGAAAGGAAAAATCATAGAATAAAAGGAAAAAAATTAATTTACCAATCGCCAATCCCATGCTTGCTGCACCAGTTGTACCATGAAATGCAAAAAACATTTCAACGAGTTTTTATGGAAAAATCACAAGGTTTTGGTATTTTTTGGCAATTTAAGAGTAAAAAATGTTGCGAGTCTTACAAAATCTCAACGACAATTTGTTAAGCAAGTCACTCGGCCTAGGATCTAGCTTGCAAGTACTTGCAACTTTTGCAACTATGGTTATTGTTATTGGCTCCAAAAGAACTTGCCTCACTATTTTGATTGTTGGAATTTCTTGAATTATTTTGTGTTTTTTTATTATTATACATCATATGTAACATTTGCCCCATCATATCTAACATAAATTCAAACTTCCTTTCAAACTTATTTGCAAGATCTTCTATGCTTTCTTCTCTCTTTCCATATTTACTTCTTCTACCTCAAATTCCAAAGGAGTTTTTGTTTCTTTGTTCTTGGGAAAATGATGTTGAGTTTTTCTAAGTTCTCTTCAATGATACCTATTGGCTCTATCATTTGACTCATAAGAAGGAAATCTCACAGGCTCGCAAGATCTAACTCTGAAACCACTGTAATATACCGAATGGAATATTTGAATTTCATGTTATTTGATTTACATATAATGATCAATACAAATTCTCTGATTATACAGCTTTGTTGGGGTTCAATGTATGTCTTCAAGTGGCTAGATTCTGAAATAAATCTGCCACAAAGTTACTGAAAATCTCTTTGGAATATCATGAGACAATTGTTAGGTCTGCCATTAAAAATTCAACTTGTTTAGACCCATAAACATTTAATGAACTGCAGACTTAAAAAATGGCACCCACAGTTGGTAACACTAGGGAGAATATGAAATGTTGCACTTGAATAAAAATATCCCTTCAAACCTTTCTGATATTTTATAATTTTCTATAATATATCTCTTTATTTATTTGCAGCAAAATATATATCATGCTAGGTAAGGATTCAACAAGCTTAACCCTAACTTGACATCGTATAGTGGCTACTAACCTCAATATGTTCTGATCACCATTAAATCATGTACTGCTACCAAATAGAAAAAACTGCCTTTCTTACAAAGTTTATCAAACCCTTTCCAGGCTGCAATTAGTCTTCATTTGGTATTGCAAGCTATTATAGCTGCTACTAAAATATCAATGGTAGAGAAATATCATAAAATATGCCAATAGCAAAATGCTACGATAATATTTGTCAAAGTTTGTCCCCTAAATAGTAGCAATGCCAACTAAGGTAATGCCTTCAAGACTTCAGCAGATTGGAATAGATGCAACAGTCATAG